>JAJIBD010026256.1:0-129389 GCA_021461705.1 Cryptotis parvus
AATGAATGGTCAAGACAGAAACCAACAATTTTTTTTTATCTAAGCATATTGTGGTTTTATCATTTAGGTGAAAACAGCAGAAAAGTTTAACTAAGACAACTATCAGTACAGTAATAAGCATATTTTCTTTGAAGAAACAAAAATTCCACAGAAGTAGCAAGTCTTTTTTTTTTAATTTTTTTATTATACCACCGTGAAACACACAATTACAAAGGTGTTCATAATTGGTTCTTGGTAATACAGTATTCCAGCACCCATCCCTCCACCAGTGCCCCATTTCCACCACCAATGTACCCCTCCCCCTCCCGTCCCCCCCCACCCGCCTTAATAGCATGGTACCCCAGTTTCCTCTCTTTCTCTCTCTATCTCTCTCTCTGTCTCTGCATCTCTCTCCCTCTTATTTTACACATTGTGGCTAGCCCTGCAGATATTTAGAGTTTATCACTTAAGTCTCTTTGTGTATATTCAGTGGTGAGTTTTAATCTGCCATTACCATTTCCCATATTTATTAAAACACTGGTATCTATATCCTATTAATGAATGCAGTCATTCTATATCTGTCCTTTTCCTTCTGACTAATTTCACTCCAGCATGATAGACTCCATGTCCATCCATTTGCAGGTAAATTTCATAATTTCATCCTTTCTGACAGCCGCATAGTATTCCATAGTGTAGATGAACCACAGTTTCTTTAGCCAGTCCTCTGTTCTCGGGCATTTAGGTTGTTTCCAGATTCTAGCTATAGTGAATAGCGCAGAGATGAATAAAGAAGTACAGATAGTGTTTCTGCTATGTGTTTTTCGGTCTCTAGGGTATATTCCCAGGAGTGCTATTGCTGGATCAAATGGGAGCTCAATATCTAGCTTTCGGAGGAATGCCCATATTGTTTTCCAAAAAGGGGCTGGACCAGTCGGCACTCCCACCAGCAGTGGATGAGAGTCCCCTTTTCCCCACATCCACGCCAGCACCGGTTGTTCTTGCTGTTTTGGATGTGTGCCAGTCTCTGTGGGGTGAGATGGTACCTCATTGTTGTTTTGATTTGCATCTCCCTGATGATTAAAGATGAAGAGCACTTTTTCATATGCCTTTTGGCCATTCGAATTTCTTCTTTTTGGAAGCTTCTGTTCATTTCTTCTCCCCCATTTTTTTGATGGGGTTGGCTGTTTTTCTTCTTGTGGAGTGCTACCAGTGCCTGATATATTCTGGATATTAACCCCTTGTCAGATGGGTATTGGGTGAATATCCTTTCCCACTCTGTGGATTGTCTTTGTATCTTGGTCACCGTTTCTTTTTGAGGTGCAGAAGCTTTTCAATTTTATATAATCCCATTTGTTTATCTTTGCTTCCATTTGCTTGGTCAGTGGTGTGTCGTCTTTAAAGATACTTTTCGTTTCGATGTCATAGAGCGTTTCTCCTATGTTTTCTTCGATGTACCTTATAGATTCATGTCTGATATCGAGATCTAGAATCCATTTTGATCTGACTTTTTGTGCATGGCGTTAGAAGGAGGTCTAAGTTCATTTTTTTACATGTAGCTGCCCAGTTTTCCCAGCACCATTTGTTGAAGAGGCTTTCTTTGCTCCACTTAATATTTTTTGCTCCTTTATCGAAGATTAAGTGGTTGTATATTTGTGAGTGCGTTTCAGGATACTCAGTTCTATTCCATAGGTCTACGGGTCTGTCTCTATACCAATACCACACTGTCTTAATTACAACTGCTCTGTAGTAGAGCTTGAGGTTTGGGAAAGTGATACCTCCCATCTTCTTTTTCCCAAGGATTGCTTTAGCTATTCGTGGGGTTTTATTATTCCATACAAATTTCAGGAGTGTTTGTTCAATTTCTTTGAAGAACATCATGGGTATCTTTATAGGGACCGCATTGAATCTGTATAAAGCTCTAGGGAGTATTACCATTTTGATAATGTTAATCCTTCCAATCCATGAGCAGGGAATGTGTCTCCATTTCCTCAGGTCTTCTTTTATTTCCTGAAGTAACGTTTTGTAGTTTTCTTTGTAGAGATCCTTTACATTCTTTGTCAGACTGATTCCTAAGTATTTGATTTTCTGCGGTGCAATTGTGAATGGGATAGTTTCTTTAATGTCCCTTTCTTCTCTTTCGCTGTTTGCATATAGGAAGGCCATTGACTTTTGGGTATTGATTTTGTACCCTGCTACTCTACTGTAAGAATGTATTATTTCTAGGAGCCTCTTGGTAGAGAGTTTTGGGTTTTCCAGGTATAATATCATGTCATCTGCAAATAGTGATAACTTGGCTTCTTCCCTTCCTATCTGGATGCCCTTAATGTCTTTTTTCTTCCCTGATTGCTATGGCAAGTACTTCCAGTACTATATTGAATAGAAGTGGTGGAGTGGGCAGCCTTGTCTTGTCCCTGATCTTAAGGGGAAGGCTTTCAGTTTTTCCCCATTGAGAATGATGCTCGCTGTGGGCTTGTAGTAGATGGCCTGGATTATCTTGAGGAAGGTTCCTTCAATCCCCATTTTACGGAGAGCTTTCATCATGAACGGGTGTTGAATCTTGTCAAATGCCTTCTCTGCATCTATTGATATGATCATATGGTTTTTATTTTTCTTTTTTGTTGATATGATGTATTATGTTGATTGACTTTGCGGATGTTGAACCATCCTTGCATTCCCGGGATGAATCCCACTTGGTCATGGTGTACAATCTTTTTGATGACTCTTTGGATTCTATTTGCTAGTATTTTTGTTGAAGATCTTAGCATCTGTATTCATCAGGGAGATTGGTCTGTAGTTTTCCTTTTTTTGTGACATCTTTGTCTGCTTTGGGTATCAGGGTGATATGTGCCTCGTAAAAGCTATTTGGGAGTATTTCTGTTTCTTCAATTTGCCGGAAGAGCTTAAAAAAGAATTGAGAGTAGGTCCTCTTTAAAGGTTTTGTAGAATTCACTGGTGAATCCATCTGGGCCTGGGCTTTTGTGTTTAGGGAGACTTTTTGATTACCGATTCTATTTCCTCGATGGAGATAGGTTTGTTGAGGTATTCCAAATCTTCTTGTTGCAGACTTGGGAAGCTATAGGAATTCAGGAATTTGTCCATTTCTTCTAGGTTCTCTTGTTTCGTGGCATACAGGCTCTCATAGTAATCTCTGATGATCTTTTGAATTTCTGTGTTTTCAGTTGTGATGTCTCCGTTTTCATTTCTGATTCTATTTATTTGGGTTCTCTCTTTTCCTTTTCTTACAAGTCTTGCAAGTGGTTTGTCAATCTTGTTTATTTTTTTCAAAGAACCAGCTTTTGGTTTTGTTGATCTTCTGGATTGTTTTTTGACATTCCATCTCATTGATTTCTGCTCTAAGTTTTATTATTTCTTTCTTTCTGCTTGGGTTGGGCTCCTTTTGTTGATCACTCTCTAAGATCTTAAGTTGTGAAGTCAGACTGTTTATGATGGCCTTTTCTTCTTTTCTGATGAATGCCTGAAGAGCTATGAACTTGCCTCTTAACACTGCTTTTGCTGTATCCCACAAGTTCTGGTAATTCGTGTCTTCAGTCTCATTTGTTTCAAGGAATCTTTGGATTTCCTCTTTGATTTCTTTTTTATGACTTGCTGTTTGTTCAGCAGTGAGCTGTTTAGTTTCCAGGTACTTGGTATTGGTCTCCGTTTTTGTGTACAATTAACTTCTATTTTCAGTGCATCATGGTCTGAAAAAATAGTTGGCACAATTTCGATCTTCTTGATTTTATGGAGGTATGATTTATGGCTCAGCATGTGATCTATTTTTGAGTATGTTCCATGTGCACTGGAGAAGAAAGTGTATTCAGCTTTTTTGGGGATGAAATGTCCCTGTATATGTCTACCAGCCCTCTTTCTTTCCATCTCCTCTTTTTAGGGCCAGTATTTCCTTGGTAAGTTTCAATCTTGTTGATCTATCCAGGGTTGATAGAGCAGTGTTGAAGTCTCCAACTACAATTGTGTTGCTGTCAATGTCTTCTTTGAAGTCTATTAGTAGTTGTTTTAGGTATTTTGCTGGCCCCTCGTTGGGTGCATATATGTTTAATAGCGTGATTTCTTCCTGATATATGCATCCCTTGACTATTAACAAGTGACCTTCACTGTCCCTTCTGACCTTCTTCAGCCTGAAGTCTATGTTGTCAGATACCAGTATGGCTACCCCAGCCTTTTGGATGGGTTGTTTGAGTGAAGGATTGTTTTCCAGCCTTTTATTTTGAGCCTGTCTTTGCTCCGATTGTTCAGGTGTGTTTCTTGAAGGCAGCAGAATGTCGGATTCAATTTTGTGATCCATTTTGCCACTCTGTGTCTCTTAACTGGTGCATTTAGACCGTTGACATTGAGAGATATTATTGTCATGGGATTTTTGTGCCATCTCTCTGTATAGGTTGGTTGTTCTTTTTGGGTTATGTTTCGTCTTATAGTAGATCATTCAGTCCTTCTTTTAAGGTTGGTTTTGATTTTACAAAGTTCCTAAGCTGTTGTTTATCCAAGAAGTTGTATATCTGTCCTTCAAATCTGAGTGAGAGTTTAGCTGGATAAAGAATTCTTGCTGAGGCGTTCATTTCATTAAGTTTTTTTTTACTATATCCCACCACTGCCTTCGGGCTTGGAGGGTGTCTTCTGAGAAGTCTGCTGAAAGTCGAATGGATGCTCCTTTGTACACAATTTCCTTCTTTGATCTTGCTGCCTGAAGAATTCTGTCTCTGTCTATGGCATCCATTACTTTGACTAGGATGTGTCTTGGGGTCTTTCTATTGGGGTCTCTTCTTGCTGGTACGCGTCGGGCTTCTTGGATCTGGATGCCTTCATCCTTTAACTTCGGGGAACTTTTCAGCCAGGATGTTTTTAACTGTTTTAATTTCCTTGGGGTTCCTTTCCTGTCCCTCTGGGACTCCGATGATTCTTATGTTGTTCCGCCTGGCTTCATCCCATTGTTCTCTGTTCCGTTGCTGATCCATTTTCCGATCTTTTTCCATCTTATGTAGTTCTCTGAGTGCTTTCTGCAGCTCATCTTCAGTCTCACTGATTCTCTCTTCCGCTGCTGTCATCCTACTGTTGAGAGCCCGATTGTGTTTTTCATTTCATCTACTGAGTTTTTAAGTGATGATATTTCTCTATGCATGGTTCTGATTTCTGCTCTCATTTCCTCTCGTAGTTTATTGACTGCCCTTTCAACTGCTTCGTTTATGTTCTCCTGTATTTTTTATTGGACATCTGCTCAATTTTTTTCGTTGAGCTCCTTAAACATCCTACCAATTTCCTCTCTAATTTCATTGTCAGAGTGATCATGCATATCTGTATTCTTTTTTTTGATTCTTCACGGTCAATTCCTTCATCTGTTCTTCGAGCTGGGGATCTGCATTGTTTTCCCATGGTGTTGCGGTGTTCAGGGGATAGATTCCTCCTAGTGTACTGTTTCTTTTTTTTCTTGAGGGTATTACCTACCCTTGGTGTTGAATTTCCTAGTTTTAGTAATAATAAGCGGCCGCGAAGCCGCCAAGCCAGCCGCACCCCAGACACTCTACCTGAGATGCAGGCAGGCCGGGGTGAGAGTTCAAAATGACGGTTTACTTCCGGTTCCGCTCGGACTTCTGGGGGTTGTAGTTCCACCTTCTGCCGAGACCTGGGGCTCTACCCCACAGCCCCAGGCGCCCGCCCGGCCAGCCCGCCGCCCCCAGATGCAAGTACTTTTTTTATAGTGGAATCTATAAAAATAATTTAACAAAAATAGCAATAATGTTGTATCCATGATAAAAATGTGGTTTACAGCTACAATTCAATGCGACAAATATTCTATATTGAATATATACATAGTTACAATCTGAATTTGTGCTGAAATGTCATAACTTATCAGAGTTTATTAAAAATATTTTTTTATGATTCAAAATATATATAACACATTAGGGAAATAATATCCCTAAAAACTAGTTTTTTGACAACTGGCACAGCAAAACAGTTACAATCTCTGATTAGCAAACGTTTATTTGAATTAAATTCATTTTGAAGAATACTGACAGGCAGGAAAGTTTTTTTTTTTCTTTTTGGATCACACCGGCAATGCTCAGGGGTTACTCCTGGCTCTGCATTCAGGATTCACTCCTGGCGGTGCTTGGGGGACCATATGGGGTGCCGGGGATCAAACCTGGGCCAGCACAGGCCGGTCGTGTGCAAGGCAAACGCCCTACCCACTGGGCTATCCACTCCGGCCCCAAGGCAGGAAAGTTTTGAAACATGATATTTATATAGAGAACTATTATTTAATAAACAATAAATGATTTGAACTGGTCTGAACTAACATCATTTCGAAGTCACTTTCATGTCACAAAACTTAATAAATAAAACTTTTGAAAAAGTATTCAGTTTTCCTTGACCTACCTGTAACTGAAGGCATTATTAGTTTCATGTGTATTGTGTTTCCAGGTACTTGGTGTTGAAAGATTTATTCATGATTATCTGTGCCATAAAGTAATTTTGCTTTCCATAAAATCTAATTCTACAATTATAACCATCTGAGAAAATGAATATTATTTCTATGTAATACTATGATAACATTTTTTTCATTTTTCTTAAAGATTTATTTCCTTCACCCCACAAATGTTCAACTGTCATAAAAGATCAGTGTTCAGAACTGCCAGCATTAATCTTTGTTTGAAATGTATAAGAAAAGACAAATAAAGGAGACAATGCAACTCTGTGAAGTAGAAGCAGATATTGAAATGATAAATAATAATACAAACACTAGTTATAGCGTTGTTGGGTAGAAGTTATTCTTAAATATTAAAGACAGTAAAGACAGTAACAACACTGTCAGGTGCTCCATAAATAAATCACAGCAAACTTCTGATGTTGGTCCTTCTATTCTTGCGGCTCTGTGCTAAATAAGCAGGCTCTGTGTGCTTGCATGAATTCCACCTGCCCATTTTTAGAAATCCTGCTGCAGATAAGTCACCCTGTCGTGTTCATTTTGTCAACTAAATGGCGATTATGCTTTTCCTATCTGCAGTTTGGGAACATTATCAAAGTCAGAAACCATTCCTAAGAAAATCTTTCTCAATAAGGCTATATTTGATAATTTCTGTAAGGGACTTCTACAAATAAACCCTGTCGAAGCACAAAAGTATTTTCCAGGTTTTTACTCAGGCCATGAACAAAAAGAAAAGACTTATTGGTATGACTGTGGGAACTGAAACCAAAAAAGAGAATGAAGTCATTCATTGTATATATTTTCATTACTCACTATAACTGTGATACTGGAGGCCGACATATCTAACTCTTTGACATACTTCCTCTGTGACCCTGCTTTCTCCTCCATCCTATCCCATTTATTTTATTTCGACAAATTGTTTATGAAGCATTTGCTAGTGATGCACATATCAAAACTATTTCTGCCAAGTTTCCTCTGTGACCTGCCCGTGGGACATGACATGCTCCAACATGCTTTGCTTTAATAACCCACATTTTTTTCAGGACAATGCAAATTATGACAAATTCCATCATACTGCATTATGTGTTCCATGTTAATATCACTAACTGTGAACGAAAAAGAGGACTTGCTGTTCTGCTGAAGGGCACACTGTTCAGCTGAATGATAGGAAAACATTTGCCATCACAGTCCCAGCTGTGGCCACCACTTCCCGACTTCTTCCTGGTCACTGCTCTTGCCATGTAACTTCCAATAGCAAAAATAACCTTACATTAACTGAGCTGTCTAACAGGACCATCACCAATCAAGAGAATTCTCTAGCCCAGAAAATAAAGAGGCTTTGGAGGTAAAATGAAAAAGAGGACGTAGTATTCAATTTGAGTTCTTTAAAATTAAATGAGGATCAAATTTATCATTTATATGATAAAAAGCAGTTTTTTTATTTGAATGTGTTGAATTGAAAGACACCCCCTCCCCCCACCACCTCCTTTGCTGGATCAAGTCAAATGGCTACCTGAGAAGTCCTTTATGAGTGAGCAACAACCTCTGAGGACAATCCCACTGTACCTCAGAAGGTGGCAGTATTACTACATGAAAGACATCCAAAGTGTACATGATAGTTAGCCACCACATTGCTGAAATAAACATGCTTAATTCTCAAAGAAACATATATTTTTATCGGGTGGCATAATTTACTTATAACATTAAAACTCAAACATGGAGCAATTTGTAGCAATAACCATGATTATGCTGTTAGTGGCCCAAATGTCACTGTATAGATTACTCTAAATGATACCTAACACTGAAGAGCTTGTATGATTTATCTTTTATGATCATGGGTAAAACTTGCATGCTTAAAAAGCTTACCAGAAACTGCATTCAATAAATAAAGGAGGATAAAATTATTAAGAGAATCTTATATTATTGTTCAGATACATGATTGTAAAAAATGATCACAGGATTGAGGTAAATTTTAATCTCAGAGACCCTTCCATTGAAAAAAAAAAGAGGCAAATTATCTAGAATGCTATTTCTAATGCTACATTTTCGACCTTTAAATATTTTTCCATGAGGAAATAGCTACTTTACAAAATAGTAAAGTTAAAATAGACTTTTGACTGTTCAGTCATTTATATATTCTGTATTATCAACAAATTAAAGACATTTAATATATGAAATTATTAACACACTGAAATTATTTTAAATACTATTATAAAATACAGTAAATGTAAATCTTCTAATCAGCATAAAGGTAGAATATCCTACTTAAGTCTTTCCATTGGAAGTTTTTTGGTACTTGATAATTGCGAATGATGATCCAACAATTTCCTTTTATGGAATCCTGGTCTCCTGCTACCTGGAAACTATATGATACTATAGACCTTCTGTTTTGAGGTATGGGGGGTGTTTTTATCATGCATAAAATAAAAATTGCTACTCATAAACAAAATTGAATGCCAACCACACAATTTAATGTTGAAATAAGATTTTATTGTAAACATGTATTTTACTAGTTACTAAAATAGGGACAAATTTAAGTCAGCATTTTCGTCTGTGCTTTAATGGAACATTGCATAATTGCTTTAATGTTTAAGTGAGTCCACATATAAGCTTCATAAGTATACAGCACTAATTGACATGAAAGTAATACTAAGAAGCCATAGGAAGGGCTTTAGCATTCTACTTTACTCCCATGGAGACAGACCCAAGGCCCTTAGAGGAATAAGACAGTGTGAGCCTGGCTTCAGCAAAGGCACTTGGGCACACCCTGTGCATGCTGTGGCTTGTTGACATGAACCAGGGCAGTCAGACACCAATAATACATGAAGTGCGGTTCAGAGGCAATTAGGATCAGTTGTCAAGGCCAGGCCATTAATGAAAGAACATGTCAGAGGAGCTGGAGACTTCAATGGTTGAGGGCAGGAAGGCGATTTAGTGTGACAGATCGAGTCCTTCCAATGTCCTCAGTGGTACATGCTAATACCAGCCTTAACAACCTTTTGTGGCAGTGTATAATGCGACTAACATGGACTTTGATTCAGCAAAATGACTGCTGCCACTGTTAGTCTGTCTCATTCCAACAACAGTAAAAGCATTGCTACAAATAATTATCCACTTCCGTTCCTCCCTCCACCACTTAATGCATTAGTCTTTGTGCATGCCCTAGTGTTTGTTACTAGAAGGTTAGGGTGTTTTTTCACATTCAGTTTATGTGACATGTTTTTTGATAACATATATAATGCCAACTGATTAATTATAATGGATTTTAGAAGACAAACTGAATAAACTCACTCTATTCACAACTCTAATGTTAAAAGTACCCAACACAAGTCAAATTTGTCTAAGAAACAATTTCTAACAATGTGAGTTACTCACAGGCAAAGTGAGAAGGTACTTTGCTTGTTGCTGAAATAATTAGCAGAAAATTATCATAAATTTCAGTGAGGTCAGAGTAGGAGTACAGAAAACCACCTCACTATCATTTAAAAATATCTTACAATTTGATAGCAGTTTAAAATAAAAGGCTACGTGCTTAATAACACTAGGAAAAAATGGGAACTAATGGCTAGCAGTCCATGCTTGCAATAGCAAGAGAGTGTTATTCTAACACAGTTCATCTTATAGATTTTTATGTTACAACGAATCTCCATAGTATCACACTCAAATTTTCATGTATTAATGTGCAATTTTTTTTTTACTTTTCTTTCATTTTTGCTTATTTGTATAAGGCACTCTCATGAAAGAAAAAATCAATAGAGGAAAATTATCAGTAGTTCTAATCTCATGATCATATACTCCTTCCCAATTTTAAAAAAATTTACTTCCAGCATCTTAGAAGATGGTAATTGACACCACAGGATTTAAGGCAGGTAGCTCAACATTGTCAGCTTATGAATGACCAGAAAGAAAAGAAGTGTTTGGTAGAAATAATGGGAATCATGTTAGAGTGGTAACTTCTTATATATTTTATTTTTTTAGGATATAAAGGGGAAATTATATACATATATTAAAAATACATGATTTATATATTGCATAAACTATCTATCTATATACACATATATGTATATATATTTTATCACACAACACACACACTTGGCAATGCTCGGGGCTACTCCTGTCTGTGCTCAGAGGACCATGTGGAACCGAGGATTGAACTAGAGTTGCATGCATGCAAGATGAATGCCCTAGCCCCTATATCTCTGTAATAGTTCTCAGGTCCCTAGGAGATTTTTTTTTCACTTTTTCCTCTCATATAATGCTGTTTACTGCTTTCCTATTTTATTCAATTCTCTGCTCATCACTCCGCCCCACCCTCCCCCTGACTTTAGTCTTTGCCAATCTTCTTTCCCAGTACTTATTACTTAGTACTTTGTACTTAGTACCCAGATTTATTACTGGCTTTCTTGATTTTAACATATAAAGCACATTTTTCTTTTTCAGGTGAGCTTTCAGAAGAATCCTAAAGGGAATACTAGTATTCAAAAGATTGTTATAAAACATTTAAATGCTCATGCAATTCCTAAACACATTTTTATTAAAAAATAAATTTAGGTTAAAAGGCAAGTTGACTAAAATAGTAATTTTGGGACAGTTTGGGCCACACTTGGCTCTGCTGAGGGCTTGCTCCTGGCTTTGTGCTCAGGGATTACTCCTGGCAAGGCTCATGGTGCTGGGAGTCAAACCTGACTCGGTCATATGCAAGGCAAATGCCTTGGTCACTGCACTAACTTTCTGGCCTCTAAAAAAGTTCTTTTTATGATGCTGTCCAATATAAATCATTTTCAAACACCCAGCAGTGCTATAAATCTATTGTTATACTTGACGTATGCTACTTTAAATAATTTACCTGCTACTAGGTAGGTTCCTTTCTAGAGAGAAGTTCAGTAGATCAATGACTTCCTTTGCTCAGTCTCACTGTATCACTGTCTTCCCCTGTTCATCATCGATTTGCTCAGGGGGCACCAGTAACATCTCCATATGACCTGTCTCATGCAAGTAGAGCCCAAGGGCACCTGCTTGCTCCAGGAACATAAAGAGCCTCAAACCATTCCATCAGGTCATGGGAACAAGGTCTATAATTGTCACTGGTATCTGGCATATCAAATACAACATGGGTAGCTTGCCAGGCTCTGCCGTCACGGGTAGCATACTCTTGTAGTCATCCAAAAATCCAGCATTTATTGATGAACAGCAAGGCCACTTGCGGCTGCACAAGCCGGTCTGTGATAGGCTGGTCTGCTGGGTGGAGTTCTGATGAGGGGGAAGTCCCGGATGTGGAAAGGTCCTCTTACTTAGTCTACAAGACAAAAATGCTGAAGATTTATCCTCCAAATCTGGGTCTCTTGTGAGACATAATACCTTTGCATCTTGATACAAGCATATTTGATACCTGTCCATACATCTTTTTCCCCTGGCACCCCCTACCCCTCCTACACACACACACACACACACACACACACACACACACACACACACACCCTGCAAACTGTTAAGGCATGTACAGTGAAAATGGTTCAGCTGGTGACAGACATAGTTTTCACTGTTTATTCATTTGGTTTTTTGTTTCTTCCCTTTTCCCTTCATTGTTGTTATTTGTAATGACTGGAGGTCACACACAACACACACACATACACACACACTCCTGGCTGTTCTACTGCACATTTTTGTCTATGCTGCTCTCCAGGGGTCCCACATCTGGCTACAGTGCTCACATACTTGACTTGGGTGCTCCACTTCTTTAGTTGTAGGTCTGGGTAATGTTCTGGGGCACCGTGGGGTGAGGATTGATGTTTTGTAGTGCTAATCTCATACATTCTATCTGTAATGCTGGGTGTTGTACCCCTTTCTATGCTCAAATGGGGGATCCACACCCTTTCGTTTCAGTGCTCCCAACTGCAGGGCAGTTGGAAATTGCAGCAGTGCTGACAGATAGCCAAGCCACTAAGCACAAACAGAAAGGTTATCTGGATATTACTCAGCACATGTGGGATACCAGGAATCACACTGACAGTCTTATACATGCGGAGGAGGTGCTCCAAGCCACTCAGCTTTCCTTAGATCCTTATTTTTTTACTTCTATTTTCCTTGGTTTTCATGGACACAAAAATAGGTTTGCCAAGTTAATGCAAAAGCACATAGTTGTGAAGACATAATCCATTGGTAGGACCTTAGAGCTCACTGAAATAAAAAATGGCTTTTTATTTATTCAATTAAATCATGAAAATTTTAATCTGTCGAGAGGAAATCTTGAGAAACTTCCTATTTTAAAAAAAAGTACATGTTCTTGAAAATCCTGTACTTGAAGAAAAGTACAGCAGCTTCCTGAGATGGCCGTTCAGACTGTATTCAGTCTTTTTGTCCCCAAACCTGGCATTTGTCATCTGTCACACTATGTTTACTTTGAGCATAATATTTTAAAGGTATTACTTTGTCTTCTGAAAATTTCTGTTTGTTTTTCTTTATAAGCATAATTATATCTTGCTTCTTCAATCATTACCTCATATTTTAATAATATGTTGCCATTTGGGTACTGCTATAACCATAATAATGAACAGAAGTTCAAAGATCACTAGATATATTGGTGGCATAAACCATTAGCAAGAAATATTCCACACAATAGAGATCAGCATTAAAAAAACCCTGAAATTCACTGTAGAATTTGCTATTCTGAGTAAAGCATCTTTTTGTGTAATTAACATAAATCTCTTTACAAAACACGCTAGTTTTAATAACAAATAGGGACATTTTACAGGAAAAAATGAATAGAACACAAATAAAATTATAATATGAATAATTTAGTTATCTCCTTCTTATATCTCATAATGACATTGTGTAGCTATAATGGACCTAGACCGGAACCATTTCCCTTTAAAATAGGATTATCTCCTTTTCCTACATACCATTGAAATTCATATGATCACTTCCACACAAAAACACATAATTAATCCTAATTGTTTCTAACACTAGGAAGGGGAGAAATGCAATCCCTTGTTTTTCTCTTTTATGTTTTCATCTTTTTGGCCAGAGGGCACCTTTTAGAAAATTGTTTCCTCCAAATGCTGATTAGTGGCCTCAAGGCCTAAAAAGGGTTAAAGCAGTTTTAAGGGGTTGAGTCACAGAATTCCTTTGCCACAGAAAGATGGAATTCCATGGTTGCTTAGAGGTGTCCTGCTCTGCGACTGAATGATGATCTGGTGAGGGGAACTGAGAGGAAAGTGTGAATCACTTTCCAGAGGCAGGTTTTAAGGAGACAAATGAAGAGTATAGACTGTAATAGCTCGAAGGAGTGGGAGTGGGAAGGAATGTAATGGTGTTCCTGATTGCTACAAAATTAAAATGGAAACAATGAAATCTTCTTTGTCAATTATTCTTTGAAATAATGACTTTCATTTCAGATAACTTACCTCCATACCTTATGGTGTTTGTCTTGGGTAACAAGTGGTAAGTGTTAGAGATCACAGTTAAATTTTGGGATTTTATACCAAGTCCTAATCAGTTGGCAAGAGAGCCCTACATCCAATTGTTTGCCTCAACTTTAAATAATCTGACTTTCCCAAATAACTATTTTTGGTTAGACCACATTGCCCAGAGTGCCTAGTTCTTTGCTCAGATCTAGATTTGACCAGTTGCTTGCCTGTTTAAAAATATTTCTTTTTTAAAAAATAATTATTTATTTTTAACTTTTTATTATACCACTGTGCGATATACAATTACAAAAATGTTCATGATTTGGTTTCAGTTATACATTGTTCCAGCACCTGTCCCTCCACCAGTGCCCTATTCCCACCACCAATGTCCCAAATTCCCTCCCCTCTCCCAGCCTGCCTCTATAGCAGGTACTTTTCCTTTTCTTCTGTCTCTGTCTCTGTCTCTCCTCACACATTTTGGCTTGTCCTACAGACATTTAGGGATTATCATGTAAATTCCTTCGTGTACATTCAATGCTCAGTTCTAGTGTGGTGTTTCCATTTCCCACAATTCGTATAACACTGGTTTATATTCATATCCCACTAATGAATTCAGTCATTCTATATCTGACCTTTATCTTCTGACTAATTTCACTCAGCATGATAATCCCCATGTCCATCCATCATCCATTTGCAGGTAAATTTCATGACATTGGCTTTTCTGACAGCTGCATAGTATTCTACTTTTATTATTCTTTCCTCTCACCTAATAGAATTGTAACAGTTATTTCCTTTGACCGGGATAGCTGGAGCTCTATTTGAAGTTACCTCCAGAATTTTGTTATTACACCAATATTTTATTTCACTAGGTTCACAGCATTGCCCTTCTCAAAGGCAACTAAGACATTTTTGGTTTTTTGTTTTGTTTTGGGGTCACATTCAGCAGTGCTCAGGACTTACTCCTGTGTCTCTGCTCAGGGATTACTCCAGGCAGTACTTGGGGACAACTTGTGGTGCCAGGACTATTTTGTTAATTGGGCTATAGTCTTTCTAAAGAAAACCTAATGGAAACAAGATCTCTTCCTTACAGCTTTAACAATTTCCTTTTGGTTCACTTTAGTAACTTTTCACTTCTGCCATGCTCCCTTAACATTTTATTTTTATTCATCAGTATCTACTGATTCCATTAATTTATTCCAATTATTTTTGTTGATCACCTACTATAAGCCCCACAGTGCATTTGATATGCAATAATAAACATGAACAGGCATACTTCTTTCTGTATAGAAGTCGGTGTAGTAAAATTTGATTTAAAAGATCTTACAAATTGGTATACAATGGCAGCAGTGACATATCAACAAATAGATCTAACGGTAAAGAGCAATATGCAGTGGTAGTGGAAGGAATGTAATGGATGTAATGGTGCTCCTGATTGCTACAAAGCAGAATCAGGGAGTCAGAAGGTTTTCTTGAGAATATAAGTTTTGTGCAGCCATCTGAGGAGAAGACAGTGTCCTGTTTTTAAGCACAGACTGATCTATGTGCAAAGGCCCTCCCTGATGCAGGAAGCACAGGAAATGCTCTCCTCACGTTCTAACAATCTTCTGTTGCTGTATCAGCTGCTACCTCAGCTCTCTTAGAAGTCCCAGAATCCCCTTCAGTCTAGATAGGTGCCATTTCTCAACTCAGGCACTTCATTCATATCTCCAGACTAGTTAATATGCCAGGGTCCCAAAAGAAGGTAGTATAGGCTCAGCACTTTCATAATCCAAAGTTGTCATCCAGACTGATAAAATCTGGTGCATCTCAGTCCAAGCATTGTGTGTACTCTCTACTTAACACCATCTTCCACCCATCTCTAACATCCTGAAGCCTTTCCCTGGCTGCACTGAACACTCAAATTTACTAAAACATTCATGTAGAGACATAATCCCTCTGATCCTGTGGACTCTCAGGTATCAAAATTTTACATTTTTAACTACCTTTTAATCCACCCTGTCAGGGATGTTGCTGGGGTCCTGGACAGTGTCAAGATAGACGTTCTCTTCTACCTCTGAGGATGCCAGGGGAACAGATGAAAACTCACGAGTCCAGTGCAGTTCCAAAAAGGCTTTTAATAGTACAAAAGCTCTTCCACAGCACTCCAATATAATGAACAAACTCTAGCTCTGGTCGAACTTAGACCATACACAAAGAGCCTAAGTCTCCCACCAAAGAGAGAGGATCTCACCCGGGATGAGTCCTACCCAGAAGAAGGAGCAAAAGGCCAAAGAGCAAAAAGCCGCAGGAGCCAAAAGTCGAAAGCTGAGGAGCCAAAAGCTGAAAGCGAAAATGCCAAGGGGCCTCAAGTCAATCCCCTTATATACACCAAAGTAATCCGATTTGTGACAGAGAGGGTTATGTCAACAAAGAACCCTAAACAGAATGTAGAAGAGCAGTGCCATACCCTATTGCAGGTATAAACAAAGGTTACCCAAGGACTAATCCCGAGATTATCTTTTATGTAAAACACTGGAGAGAGAGAGGGCTGATATAAAGTAATACATCTTAATTTCATGAGCTTCATGTAATCTAGATGGTACCCACAAGGTCCTTCTTATTATTATCTGCACCAGGGTGATTCTGAGTATCTTGTTCTCTTGATACTGAAAGGGTTACACTCACCTGCTTAGAGCAAACTACTATGATCCTTCCTATAGTCTTCCTATGTCTCAACGTAGCCAGAGAGGTAGTCTCCTGGTAAATTCTAACTGTCCCACGCTGGGTGCAGTGGGTATAAAGAAGAGCTGTGCCCAATCTAGAAGACATAGAAGTCTTAGTAGATGTATAAGTCGGAAGTTATTCAGTCAAGGTGACTTCTGTAACTGCCACACCCTCTAGCAGTGTTTACATAGAAGAGAGATCTCATTAGAATGATCCTTGGCTTAAATAGATTAAGCTGGGAGTTGGCAAAACAACAAAGCTCCCAGATTAGCTAGATCTGTCATCCAACACCACCCAATCTCAATCATCCATTCCATACTTTTTAGAGCTGTGTTTCCAAGCTTTTTGTCCACTAGTAATCACAAAAATCAACGAGTTTTGATTTGACTTGATAAATTTTGACTAGACTTTTTCTCTTTGGTAATATAGATTTAAGACTATCAATTTATTTCATGAAGTAAAAGTAAGTTTTGTTTCATGAAATTTTCTTTCAGTTGTGTATCATATATATGTAGACATATTGAAAGTAATATTATTTATAAAGTCTAAAAAAGCATGAGAAGTACTGACCAATATTGTAATTCCCAATAACTGTATTACTCCCAGAATTTTGACTTTAAATACTTCATTTGCTGAATAAAGTCTTTTAATTTTATTAAATTCTTTATTGGCGTCAAGGATCAAAACCAGACAATAGAGTGATATCCCCTAACCCCTTTAAAATAGAGCCTGCTTGTTCTAGTCTCCTCTTTCTAAAAAATTTTAACTTCATTCAGACTACTCAAAAATTTCTATCCAACCCACTTTCCCCTTCCTATGCTCACATCCCTTCCTTCCTGATTCAGAATTTAGGCTCTAACATTTAATCATAAGCTTAACTCCCTTACTCCATATTATTTGGCTATACTTTCTCATTCAAATCTCAAGGCAACATGGTTTTCTGTTTTGTGCCCTATAAAAACACATGACTGGGGCCAGAGCGATAGCACATCGGGTAGGGCATTTGCCTTGCACGAGGCCGAACCAGGTTCGATCCCGGCATCCCATATGGTCCCTGAGCACCGCCAGGAGTAATTCCTGAACAAAGAGCCAGGAGTAACCCTGAGCATCGCGGGTGTGACCCAAAAAAGCAAAAAAAAAAAAAAACAAAAACCCAAAAACATGACTGTGTAAATGAAATCACATTGATTTATTAGCACAAATTCCAAGTAGAAATTTAATTCTGCCCAACACTGCTACATGTTTCTTGTACTTTAAGTTTTCCATTCTTTCTGAAGACATTATATACTAAGCATTATCAAGCAGATGACTTTAATTCTTGATTAATTTTCACGCTTCAAGTTTACAAATGGCTGGAAAGATAGCAGAGGATTAAGGCAGTTGCATAAGCTGGCTCCAATTTTATCCCTGACAGCACATGATCCCCTAAGCACCTCTAGGAATGATCCCGCAGCACTGACCATAGTAACCTGAGCACAGCCAGCTGTGGCCCACCACACTTCCAATGCCAAAATGGTGAGCTCGTTCTCATAGAATTTTTCATTAGTCTAGAGTAGACTCAGTCCTGCACTTATTTACAGTTAACCACTCACTTAAGGCTCCCAAGTTCCCATCATCAGGCAAACATTAAGACTTTGATCCTAAAGTGACTATT
The DNA here is from genome assembly GCA_021461705.1 of Cryptotis parvus. NCBI lineage: Eukaryota > Metazoa > Chordata > Mammalia > Eulipotyphla > Soricidae > Cryptotis > Cryptotis parvus. The sequence continues at coordinate 18,179 of JAJIBD010026256.1, forward strand.
TTATTGTTCTGTGGATGATCTGTTTTATTTCCCATTTGGATTATCCCTATAAATATGAAAGTATGCTGCTATAATTTCTATCTTAAAAATGCTAATCACACTACCCCATTTTAAAACTGTTCTATTTCTATTCTTCTGTCCAGACACACTTTTTCTTTTCCTACTTGCTCTTTAACAAGTAACTATTGCTTTCATCCTTATTTTTAAGATACCTTTAAGTCTGCTCAATCTTGTCATGTTTAAGCTCAAAGAATTCCCATTTTCCCAGATCTCCATAAACTCTACTTAGAGCTGCACTTGCTCTGTCTGTACTAAAGAATGGTGATTTATTTATGCTGTTTCTACTCTTTGTCCTTTATTGCATACATTGTTTAACCACTTCTTTTTTTTTGAGTTGGTCTTCTGATTACATGGCATTGATCACCCTACTTTATAGGAAGAAACATTGTGCAATGGTAGCTCTTTACCTTAATTGGTTTTGCCTCTTCTGAGTAAATTATTTTTTTCTATTTTATGTTTTTTTTCTCATCTATAAAAGGACATAATAAGAACTTATTTATAGGACTATTGAGAAGTATAATTTATACAAAAGCCTTATGATAGTCCTGGCACAAATATAAGTGTTCAATAAATGTTAAATTATTTGAACATATTTACCAACGTTCCTGATAAATGTCTAGTGTCAAGTCATTGTTGCTAGTCTAGAGCTAGACTGGGTAAAATGGGAGTATAGTTAGGGCTGAGTTGAAATAGTACTCAAGAGGAGAGTTAAGAGAGTACTCAGGAAAGATAACATGTTGACAAAAGAAGATAGTCGTGCAGAGACACCAGCAAGTGAAAATCAGGTATGCTAAATGAATATACATGATAGAGTAGCTGGACTGTGGTGAAAGGGAGAGAAAGGCAGGAAGGAGGGGGACACAGGTTCTAATATCTAGTGTTTGAATTTTCTTCTCTTATTTTTGAAAACAAAATTTCCTCTTTTATTTTTGGGAAAAGTGCTGGCACCATACTTGGCAGTGATTTAGGTTTATTCTTGGTTCAGTGTCATAGAGTTTCCTTCGTTGGTACTCTATGACATATATACAATGCAAGGGATATAACCCTTGCATTCAAGGGGACCATATACAATGCAAGGGATATAACCTTTGCATTCAAGAAAAGCTCCTGTCCCTCTGTGCTATCTCTCTAATCAAAGAGCTTGAATCTTATACTAACATTAATGGACACTGATACAAATGATCTAACATACATGCTCAGATTAATAAACTTTTAAAACATTTATAAGGGAGTCAGGGGCATAGGTTATGAGTGGAGCACATGCCTTGTATGCTTAAGGCTCTAAGTTACTTTCTTAAAAGTACCGTTGTCTAAAATACAATTTTTCTACAGGAACAATGTTATACAGTTGTTCTAGAAATCTAGAACTTGTTTACCTGTGTTAAATTCCGTATGTTGTAGACATAGGAGGATTTCCAGATTTTCTTAAAAGCTGAATGAGAGTATCTAGGCTAAAAGTAGAGGTAGAACTTGTATTTGTCTCCTCTTGTGATCACAAGAACTCAACATTAAAACTTGAATTAATCTACATAGAAACTGTTCTAAAACTTTGAATAAAAATCTTTCATAATAAGAAAAAGAAGGCATTACTCCTGGTGGTGCTCCGGGGACCACATGGGATGCCGCAGATTGAACCTGGGCCTGCATGGGCCGGCCACGTGCAAAGGCAAATGCCCTACCTGCTGGGCTATTCTTCCGGCCCCTCAGCTGCCCTTTTAGAAAGGAATCCCAAGCTCATCCTTTAACTGGCTGGATGGAAATGGAAGTGGACACAAATAAGAAAAAGAAAAAGAATGTTTAGACAGAATAGAGACAGAGATATAGTTTAGCCAGGAAAGAAGTCTACCACATGCAGTAAACTGCTAATAAGGAGAAAAAAAAACAAAGCAAAGGACAGAATTTTATGCTGGGCAAGGGGAGCTTGGCAATTAAACCAAACCCTTCACATCTCAATCCTAAAATCTTATACTTAGAACACTGGAATGGGAAGCAAAAACCCATAGGTTATAAAGAGGGTTCCGGGTCACTGCAGGCACCAGCTTGATAATCTTTTACAACCTAGCTGGTTGATGTAAAATTTGATCTCAATCTCCATAGTAACAGTCACCTGTAGGTGCTTGGTGACTTCTTTCAATCTTGCTGGTGGATGCCATATTGAATCTGTCTCCATAGTAACATCCTGAAGATCAGCTCTTTGGAGTGTAGTGTTTGATCATCATATGCATAAAACTCCATCATTAATACTGTAAATCATGGTGCCTAAAATTTTTTTTAAATAAAGAAAATCTAAAGGAATATGGTTTGTGTGTGTGTGTGTGTGTGTGTGTGTGTGTGTGTGTGTGCTAAATCCCACTAGCAGGAAGGAAAAAATCAAAGACTCAAATGTAAGGAGATCCCTGTTAGACTACCAATAAAGTACACAAGCACAAAGGGTACATCATGAGAAGTACAAAATGTCAAAGGGAAAATACTACAATCAAGAATGTTCTATCAAGAGACAGAGCGAGTGAGCAAGAGAGAGAGAGAGAGAAGAGAGAGAGAGAAGAAAAGTGCCTGCCATAGAGTCAGGTTGTGAGGGGAGGGAAGGAAACAGGGAACATTGGAGTTTGGAAATGTACATTGGTGGAAAGGTGGATGTTGGAACACTGTGTGAGTGAAATGCAATCATGAACATCTTTGTAATGATCTATTTCATGGATATTCAACAATAAATAAACAAATTAATTAAATAATTAAATAGATAAATAAATAAAGTGCTCTATCCTTCAAGGTTGCTTACTCAGATTTGGAGATAAACTACTGAACTATTCAAGAAAAGAGTTTTAAAATTTATCACCACCAACTTTACCCTTAAAAACAGAAATAGAAGCAAAAAGGTCCCAAAGCATGGAAAAGAGGATAATAATAATAATCACTTGATCACTTGACATCCCGTTATTCATCGATTTGCTCGAGCGGGCACCAGTAATATTTCCATTTGACCTGATCACATGCTAGTGTAGCCCAATGGCATCTGGTTGCTTCAGGAATACAAAGAGCCTCAAACCATTCGTTCAGGGTCTTGGCGAAGAAGTCTGACCATCTTACAGGTGGGCGGCCACGTGATCTTTTGACATCCCATGGGATCCAGTCGGTAACGGCTCTAGTCCAGCGTTCATCTCCAAATGGCATGTCCAGCCCATCTGATTTTCGATGTCTTGGCAAACGAGACAGCGTCCTTGACTCAGGAACAGCGATGGAAGTCTGAACTCCGGATTCCTTCTCTCACTTGAGTGAGGCGTGATATTCCAAGCATAGCTCTTTGATTCCTCTTTGGGAGACTCGAATAGCATTCTTATCCTGCTTTCATAGGGCCCAGGTATCTGAGGCATATGTTAATGCAGGGAGAATGGTGGAGTTGAAGAAATGTGCCCGGAGGCTCTTTGTCTTTTTAGCTATTTCTTCGATGCTTTTTGAAGGCATTCCATGCCACTCTCTTCCTCCTGCACAGCTCAGGATTTAGGTCATTCATCATGTTGATTTCTCGACCTAGGTACACATAACTGCTGCATTCAGAGATGTTTGTTCCATTGAGAGTGAATGGGGCCTCTGGAACTAGTTCATTTCTCATGGACATAGTTTTGTTGAGATTCAGCTGTAGACCTATCTTTCCACATTCTCAGTCTAAGTTAGCCAGCATTTGTGCTGCTTGGCTAATGTTTGGTGTTATTAGAACGATGTCATCAGCAAAGCGGAGGTGTAGTTGCCGACCGTCTATCTTCACTCCCATTCCTTCCAATTCTAATTGTTGCATGATGTTCTCGAGGGTGGTGCTGAAAAGTTTTGGTGAAATGGTATCACCCTGCCCAACCCCTCTTTTGACATTGATGATCACTTCTTTGTAGAATGGTGAGATCCTGGTGGTGAATCCGTAACACAGCTCACGAAGGATCTTGATGTATTGGGTTTGAGCGCCCTGTTTGGCTAGGGCTTTGATGACTGCTTCAGTCTCCACAGAATCAAAGGCTTTCTTTAAATCAATGAATGTGATAATAATAATAGGAACCTTTATTTTCTAATGTCTGATTGTTTTACTAATGTCTGGTTCTTCATTTCTACTTTGTTTCATTTAGAAAATTTTAACTTTGGGTTAGGTTTCCTTTTTTGGGTTTTTTGGATGTCAGGGTCACAGCTAGTAATGCTCAGGCGTCAATCTTGGTTCTGTACTCGGAAATTACTCCTGGCAGTGCTTGGGGGACCATATGGGATGCTGGGGATCGAACCCGAGCTGGCCCCATGCAAGGCAAACACCTTACCCACTGTACTTTCACTCTGGTCTTCATGGATACAATACAATTTTTGGTATATAACTATAAATAAATTGTGTATTTTGTTTTCTTTAAATGGATCTTATTTATTTGCTTATATGGGCTTTTAATATTGGCATATTTCCCCCTCTATCCTTGTATAATAGATGCTTGATTATTTTTATTCAATATTAGGCTCAAATCAAGGTTGGTCTATATTGATTTGTATCTGCTTTGAAGACAGGTTGTTTTGTCCTATTTTGCTGTACAGTTTTATATTGTATTTGTGTTATTTTATGTGTTTTACTCAGAGTCTTGGATTCTATCTTAATCCTTGGGGAAAGGGTTTGGGGAAAATAGTAAGCTGCTAGGTATAACCTGCTTTTCAGTGGTGTTATTTTAGAATCACTGTATCCATGTCTTCCCATTTATCATCGATTTGCTCAAGCGGGCACCAGTAACATCTCTATATGTCCTGTCTCATGCTAGTAGAGCCCAAGGGCATCTGCTTGCTCCAGGAACATAAAGAGCCTCAAACCATTACATCAGGTCATGGGAATGAGGTCTCTAATTGTTACTGGTATTTGGCATATTAAATATGACACAAGTAGCTTGCCAGGCTCTGCCGTGTGGGTGGCATACTCTTGTATTCACCTCTAAATCCAGCATTTATTGATGACATCAGCGACCACGCGAGCTGGGCTGTAATAAGCTCTTCTGCTGGGTGGAGTTCTGAGGAGAGGGAAGCTTCGGATGTGGAAAATGGCGGCTCTCATGGAGTGGGGGTCATCTGGCTTGTTGTGAGGCTCTGCTGGGGTGGTGGGTCAGGGCTAGAACCCACCATCCCTCCTGGGCGCTTCCTGAACGGCTGGGCACAGGGAGAGCCAGTAGCAGCTCTGCCCCATGTCTGTGAGTCTCTCCAGCCCTTCTCAGGGGCCAGAACTCTTTTGCCAGAGTGGATTCCTCAAGTCGGTGCTGCATAACTAAAGCAGTTGCAGTTTTATTTATTTTTTTAAGTATTTTATTATACCACCGTGAGATATACAATTAAAAAGTTCATGTTTGGGTTTTGGTCATACAGTGTTCCAGCACCCGTCCCTCCACCAGTGCCCATCTCCCACCACCAACGTCCCCGGTTCCCTCCCCCTTCCCCAGCCCACCTCCATGGCAGGTTCTTTATTTCTTTCCCTTTCTCTCTCTTTCTCTTTTCCTTCCCTTCCAGACTATGGATTACAGAACATACATTAAAAGGTTGTCATGTGTATCCTTTTGCCTCTATTTAATGCTCAGTTCTAGGTTGGCATTAGTACCCTCAACAATTGTTAGCACACTGTTCCATTTTCTGTCTTACCTAACCTCTGACTCCCACACGTTTGGGATAATTTCCACCTTTGACAAGACCTCCTGATATATGTTTCACTTGACCTTGGATATTGGTATCATAATATGTACATATATATTTATGCCATGCAAATAAATGCAGTCATTCTGTATCTGTCTCTCTCCTTCTGGCTAATTTCGCTCAACATAATCTTCTCCATGTCCATCCATTTATAGGCAAATTTTATAACTTCATTTTTCCTAACAGCTGCATAGTATTCCATTGTGTAGATGTACCAAAGCTTCTTTATCCAGTCATCGATTTTCGGGCACTCTGGTTGCTTCCAGATTCTGGCTATCGTGAATAATGCTGCTATGAACATAAAAGTAGGGATGGTGTTTCCGCTGCGTATTTTTGGTTTCCCAGAGTAGATTCCCAGGAGTGGTATGGCTGGGTCAAATGGGAGTTCAATTTCTAGTCTTTGGAGGAAAGTCCATAGCAGTTTTATTTTTTTTACAGCTTTTCCCCCCAAAAATCATTTGTAGTTGTGTGCAGCACTTTGCCCCTGATATGTGTGCTCTACAATAAAAACCAAATTTAACACCCCACACCCCAAAAAAAATCCATGTTGAAAGAATGAAACTGGAAGTAATATTTCACATGTGAGGTTCTACTGCAGTGGGGCACACTGCAATCTAAGTCTACAAAACAGTGGTTTTCCCATCTCCCAGAGCCAGGCACTGAAGCCAGTCCTGCACGGGGCTGACAATCAATCTCCTCCGCAGCTCTCTCAGGCTCCCACCTCGAAAGTCTGTCCCAGCTACTGAGGTGGGTCTGAAGAACAGTCCACAGCAGAGCAGCCCGGGGCCAGGAAGCACTCAGGGGCAGGCACTCTGGCCTGCAGGCTTAAGGCCTTGGTTCTACTCCCAGACAAGTGTGGGGAGGGGAGAGCTAGCTCACACTATTAAATTAACCACCACTTAGAGATCTCAAAGTCCAAATCATACAAATATGAGAGCACCAAAATGAAACGGGGGTAAAAGGTTGGGGCCCGAGTGGCACCTACAAGTAAGTAGGCATTGCACAGAAGGAAGGTGGGCTCAATCCTGGCATTCCGTTTGGTTCTCAACCCTGAGCACTGCCACGTATGGCCCCAAAATTTTAAAATTCTGAAGTAGCAGCAGAGTCTCAGGAGCCAGTTACCAGTGGTTTTATAGCTCTGATTCGGTTGGCTGTGACGGTCACCGTCTGAATGACTGAAGCCAGTGCACCAAATATTCTAAATATTTTAGAATATTTTCCCTAAAGATGTAATCTTTTATTTTACATGCCATACTACTCAAAATTGCAATAATCTTACCCTTGCTTGTCCTATCTATAAGTGAGGTTGCTTTTCTCATCCTTGGTATTGGTTGTATTTGTACTTACTTCCTCATTTTATTTAGTAAGCCTTTCCTTGGGATTTATATGTTTTATTTATCTTAAGGAAATAAATTACTAGCCATTAATATAATTCAAAATAAAATATTAGGAGCAATAGTACAGCAGGTAGGGCATTTGCCTTGCATCAGGCTGGCGTGGATTCTATTTCCAGCATCCCATATAGTTCCCTGAGCATCACCAAGAGTAATTCCTGAGTGCAGAGCCAGGAGGAACCCCTGAGCATTCTGGGTGTGACCAAAAAGCGAAAAAAGAAAGACCAACAACAGAAAATATTACTATGTGTATTTAGAGATGAGACGAGTAGATTGTCTGTGGTAGTAGTAAGAAGAGGTTGCATTGACGGGGAGATTAGGATGATAGTACAGTCTGCTGATCAGAGCACTGCTTAGACAGTGTTCACCTTGTGAACACTGCGTAACAATGAGTGATTTTCCTCTATGTAAGATATATCATAACAGAAAAAAAAACTTGAAAAAAAGTGAATAATAATCCAATGTATGTATTTACTACATTTTCATTATCTTTCAATTTATTGATGTACCTTTGGGTGACTCCACATCTTGGTTATTATAGACAGTGTTATAATCAGTGTCCTGACTTTCTTTTTTTTTAAACAAATACTTAGGAGTATTATTACTATCTGATATGGTAGTGTTATTTTTATGTGTTTATTGTACTGTTTTCCATATTGACCACACAATTTTTACATCCCTACTAGAGGGTGCTGGGTATAATTTCTCTACATTATTTTTTGGTTGCACATTTTAAAAGCATTTTTATATTTATCTTCTTTTTATTGATTTGATTTTATTACCACTTCATTTTCATTCATTTACAGTAGAGAGTCCCAAACTTACTTGGTCTACTATCCATTTTCAGAAAAGAAAAGGAAAAAAAACAATTCCCTAGTGCTCTCTTGACAATCTACCTTCTTTCTAATTTTTTTTTTTTAATTTTTTGGGTCACACCTGTGGATGGTCCTGGCTCTTCGTTCAGGAATTACTACTGGTGGCGCTCAGGGGACCATATGGGATGCCGGGGATGGGGATTGAAGTCGGGTGGCCTCATGCAAGGCAATGACTTAACTGCTGTGCTATCACTCCAGCCCCAATTTACCTTTTTAAGCAAATAAACAAAGTACCACTAATTGCATTCCAAATTACTACTACTTCCCACTCTGAATTGTTCTAGCATTCTCTCCCTCCAAATCAGAAGGATTATCATCCATTCCAGGAAGCATTGATTTATGTACTATTTAGGAATAGTAAACAACTTTATTTATGCATAACTCATTGCACTCATCACCAAAGTGCTAGTGTCATCACAGTATCAAATGCCCCTCTACCTATTCTTCCCATCATTTTTATAGTTTCTCTCCTTAGTTTTAACCCAGTATGAGACTTAGTTTTTATTTTTGTCAGTTGTGTTGTTTTAGTTATTTATGTGCCATATAAAATAAAATCAGTAATTATGTTTCATTTCCTTATTTTAATTAGAATAATCCCATGCAATTCCATTTTGTCCTTAAATATATTATTTTACCTCTGTAAAGGTAGTATAGTATTCTGTTGTGTATATTTACAAGGTTCTACCATCAGGTCATTTGTTGATAGACTATTTAATTTTATTATATGTTTTGGTTTTGTGAATAATGCTGTATGAAGGGGTTATTATCTTTTCAAATTAATTGTTTTCATTTTCTTCAGATAAATTCCAGGCAGTGGTATTGCTAGATCACACAGTAGTTTCATTTTTTTTTAAATTTTTTTTTTATTTTTTTAAGTATTTTATTATACCACCGTGAGATATACAAATAAAAGATATACAATTAAAAGGTCATGTTTGGGTTTTGGTCATACAGTGTTTCAGCACCCGTCCCTCCAGCAGTGCCCATCTCCCACCACCAACATCCCGGTTCCCTCCCCCTTCCCCAGCCCTGCTCCATGGCAGGTTCTTTATTTCTTTCCCTTTCTCTCTCTTTCTCTTTTCCTTCCCTTCCAGACTATGGATTACAGAACATACATTAAAAGGTTGTCATGTGTATCCTTTTTGCCTCTATTTAATGCTCAGTTCTAGGTTGGGATTAGTACCCTCGACTATTATTAGCACCCTGTTCCATTTTCTGTCTTACCTAAACTCTGACTCCCACACGTTTGTGATAATTTCCACCTTTGACAAGACCTCCTGATATATGTTTCACTTGACCTTGGATATTGGTATCATAATATGTACATATATATTTATGCTAGTAGTTTCATTTTTAAAGAAATAAAGAAAATGAATTTTAAAGAAATATCTATTCCTTTTCCCCTACTTTCTGCATCAGCTTACGTTCCATTAGCAAACAGTGTACACATATTTTCCCCACATCTTCAAGAACACTTGTTTTCAATCTACTTTCACAGTCTGAAGTGATATATGCAAGCACATAGTTTCTCCCCTTTAGTAAAGCATCTTGATTTTATTCATATTTCTGCAGGTTCATTTATTAATTGTAAAACAAAACAAGTCAAAAATCATCAAATTATTAAAGAAATCTTTGAGCTTGATATTATTGGAATTCTGCTTATATTTTCTTAAGAGAATTTTATGGATTCTTTAACACAAAAATCTTGATCAATTTTTATTTTACTTTTTGTGTTTTCTGACATAGATATCTAGTTTTATTTTTTTTGTTCTATGTGCGGACACAAATTGTAATAGAATATATCAACATATCAATTGATAATATACCAATATATCAATTGATATTAATTATTATTAACAATATATTGTTAAAATATATTAATTAATAATATATCGAGATATTAATTTATATTCTTTATCAATTAATTGTAATAAGTATTGTTGTCATTATGACCATACTACCCAAAGTATTATACAGGGTCAGTACAATCCCTATCAAAATTCTAATATCATTTTTCAAGGACTTTGAATAAATGTTGCTGAATTTAAATGGATCAAAAAAAATCACTGAATAACCAAAGCAATAGTAGAAAAAAGAAAATGGAAGGCATTTCATTCCCTGACCTTAAACTATACTCTAAAACTATAGTAATAAAAACTGTACCTACTAATAAAGCAGACTTTCATATTAATAGAATTGAATCAAGAGTCTGGACATACATATGGACAGTTAATGAATAACTAGGTAAATGCATCCATTTTAGGAAGGAAAACTTCTTAAATATGTTGCTTATATTTTACTACACATCGTCAGTCTGGATATTTAGGTTCATACTGAGGACAGATGTTATCTTTTGACATTTGGATAAATGAATCTTCTAGATCATGATTTTCTGTATTTTTATAAGGCCAAAGACACACTAGTGTTAGTTTTTCACTTTTTCAACTGAATTGCCTGCTTCAGCTACAACCATGAGTACAACTTACTAACCTATTTTACCACCATCTATTAGAATATGAGAAAAAAATCAACAGCCTTCCAAGTGTTAGAACTGAATGGTATAAGTGGAATTATTCAACGTTGTTTTGTGTTTTGATCTGAGCAACAAAAACATTATCTTGTTTTTAAAAGGACAAATATAAATAAAAATAAAAATGAATCTGTAAATCAAAACCCAAGACTTTGTCTGAATTTCACACTAAATCAAATGGACTCTTTCAGAGCAGTTTAATTTTAAAATTAAGCACACTAATGAAATTTTTTTATAATTTTCACTTGTCCATTTAGTTTAAAAGCTCTGTGTGTGTGTGTGTGTGTGTGTTATCTAGGTTAGGGAAATTCTTCAGAGTAAAAGGGAGATCTATCAAGACCTATTTTACATGAGATTCAGGACTCTATAAGCAGTTAATGGTTATTCCATTTATGAAGCATGATTTTTAGAGTGACTTTCCAAGCTGTGCTTGAGACCCATGGGTCACAACCAGTGAACCAGTAGTGGAGACTTGATAGTGTGAGCTCAAAGACGCAGTGCTGCTCAACCCAGCAGTGCTGGTGGCCTTCATGATCCCTAGGGCCACATGCAGAGGTTCTTGAAGGGCCATGCAGTGTTAGAGACAGAACTCAAGGAAGAGCAGGAATTCTGCATGTACTTTTCTTTTTTTTTCTTTGGTTTTCTTTTGGATGAATAAAAACACAAATTAAAATGTTTAGGAAAGTTGTTTTATTTAGTTGTGATTTAGTTGTGATCTAAATTTGTGATACAAATCTAGCCAAGATCTTATGACAACCTTGATCATACGTTGGGACTTTAAGAACATAAAGAAAACAAAGAACTATTCAGTTGTATTGTCTCAATATGAAAATAAAAAAATTAAACTAACTCCAGAAACCAAAATAATAAAAGGATCTTTAATTTAAGTCAAATATTTATTATAGCTGATACATAAGATAAATACATTAATAAGTGTGTTGAATAAGTGCAAAAGAAAAAATTTTGCATATAGAATAAAACTATCACGTCATATTTAAGTCAGGCCACATATTAAATCTTTAGTAACCAAAGGAAAAAGAATCCATAATGTAAATATATACTTGGGGATGTTTATTTTCTCATTTCAGTCTCATTTTCAAAATACGCTGTATTTTCTGTGTAACCCATTTTTCATCTGCCCAATTACTAGCAATCTTTTTTCTACCATCAAAAATGATCATTTGTTTCTTTATTGTAGTAGATAAAACATCCTTTCATTGTTTCAGCTCACAAGCTGTGCGGATCCTACCCACTGTTCTTGCCTCCAGCACTTCACATTATTGGTGTATTATTTCATGCATGCCCTACTCTTTTATCAATTGCTTTTGAAGTAATGTTAATAGACTAGAAAATTGAGACATTTATGAAGTATAGGCAGTGTTTATGAAAAAATCCATAAAATATGACACAGGCAAGACAAGATAAAAGCAGCATTTTAATACATTATGGCAAAGAGATCCTGTCACAGTTGACAACTGACTCCTTCGAGATCACTAATTTTTATGGGATTAATTCTGTGGTATAAAAAATGAAGTTAAATGTCCTAATTAATCTGTAAATAGCACACCCACAATTAAACCTTGTGGCCCCTTCTTGGATTGGGGCTGCAATGATTTTTGAAAAGTAATTATCTCTTATTCATAATGAAGAAGGCTTTTCTTTTTCCGTTTTTTTTCCCATGACATTTCAGCTAAAAATCCACCTGGATTCAAACTTTAATATTAGTCTTCTGATACGCAAATCAACTCACAGCTTGATGTGAAACTACATCTGTCATATTTATGAGCTATATATTTATCAATGTATAATAAATGTACATGAATTTAATATGTGTTTTATATATTATTAAACATATTAGTGATTTGTATATTAAGAGAATAAATTTGAAGTAAAGATACAGGTGTGAATGAGGCTGTGGAGGAAAACCTAGAATTTCCTAAAATTTAAATAACTGTTTTTTGTTCCACAGTTTTCAAAAGGTGTAAAGTCTCCTTCTTTTTGGAGTTGAACCATTTCAAGGTACTCATATACTAATTAGAAGGTGCAGTATGTAGGAAATAGAGAATCAAGCTATTGTTTCGTTTCCTTACTCTTATTTGACAGGGTACTCAAGAATTAGTCATTCCATTTCCTTCCTTCCTTCCTTCCTTCCTTCCTTCCTTCCTTCCTTCCTTCCTTCCTTCCTTCCTTCCTTCCCTTCCTTCCTTCCTTCTTCCTTCCTTCCTTCCTTCCTTCCTTCCTTCCTTCCTTCCTTCCTTCCTTCCTTCCTTCCTTCCTTCCTTCCTTCCTTCCTTCCTTCCCTTCCTTCCTTTTTTCCTTCCTTCCATTTTAAGATAAAGTTTAATATTACTTTCTTTTTTGGAGAGACTTTTTTTTGAGAGACTCTTTTTTGGAGAGACTGTACAGGTGGTCAGGGACTTGCCTTCCATGCAGCTGACCTCTTTCGAATTCCCTACACTTCATATTGTCTCTTTAGCACTGCCAGAAGTGGAGTAAGTCCCGAGTACAGTTGGGTGTTGTCCCCCCTCTAAACTTATACTTTCTATAAATTCATAACTTTTTGCTTGTAATTTGATAAAATACAAATCATTAAACCAAATGCAGTTTAGAAAATATATTTATAAGAGCTGTTATTAATAATACTCTTACTAACTTCTCTCACTCATATTCTTTATTTTTCATCCAGATAGCAGCTCCAAAGACAAATGCTACTACTACAGCTTTATTAAAAATAAAGAAACTGGGACTAAAGAGACGATGCAGTGATTTAGGGTCTTTGTGGTTCCTATTGCTAACTCTCATATCTCCCTGGATCTGCATATGTCTCCAAGCACTGTACAGGATCAGGAGTAAATCCTGAGGACCAAGGTTCAAAGACAAAAACAACACCAAAAAGAACTTCAGGGATGGATGCTCTTCCTGTAGCAGGCTTGAGTTTGAGCCATGGAACCACCAGAAGCCAACATCAGCATGCTAAAAGTATGCTAAATATTGTCCCTGAATTCCACTGAGTGAGACCCCCTAAAAATCCTTAAAAATAGCCGAACATTTTACTAAACAAATTAATTTTAAAAAATAAAATAAGGAAGTGGTGGTTTAAAGATGCCAAAGTGCTTTATCATTAAGAATATGATAGAACATATTGTTGAAGCCGATTTGAAATCTTATTTTCTTTTCATTATAGGTATGTTGCAATTAGGAAAAACTTATTGACACAGTAAATTATTCTGTCAGTCTTTGTGAAGAGAAATTTGTTCAAAACAGTGAATGTCTTTACTTCAAATCAGTTCAAATATAGTCAGTCAAGTTCTAAAAAAGAGAGATACAAAGAAAACTTAATTTTTGTTGGTATATTTGGTCTTTTAGAGGAAGGACAATAAAATTTTCTTTTTTTTTCTGAGAGCGCAGTTATTTTCTTAATTGAGTCCCATGCAAAGGAGAATTGTGAAAGTTAATCATTCCTTAAAGTTACAGTCTATGATCTTAATTATAAGTAAGCTATGGTTATACTCAGGACAATAATGTTTTAATAAGTCTATAACCCTATCATTTTTGACAGAAAGTTAAATGATTATTTGACAATGCGGTATCAAGAAAGTTGTCATACACATTTTCAAAATATTATCATGCTGTTCTTAGTTCATAATCTCATTCTAAATGAATTAAATACTTCAGTAAATCTGTTGATACAGTTAAGATGATTCAGTAACTTGCTTATTTGATGCCTGATTTGATAGACTGTTTTTTCAATTATTGGACTCTTATAGAATAGCTGATTCAACTCTATTTAAAATTAAGAAATAGAGAATTAAATAATTTGCTGAAGGTTATAGGCAAATTATGTTGTACGCTTTATATTAAAACTTATTACTTCTGATTCCAAGACTGCCACCATCTTAATAAGTTAACTGATTTTTATCAGACTATTATTGTCAAAACCTTGGATTCATACAATATAAGATTTTAGTAAATCTCTGATGGAACATTCTTCAACAGGTAAAACATTTAAGAACAGATAGGCCCAGAATTATAAATATGATTGCAAAGAGAATTCTAAATCCTAAGCTGACAGAAAGAGAAAATAATAAATGACACCTTTTTCATCTCTAAACTCTCTAATACCAAGAAAACACCTTAAAGCCTTTGCCTTGGGTAAAAAAATATTTGAAATGCCAAATCCTGTTATCAATTCATCTCTATGTGTGTCGGGAAGGATTACCACAGTTAAGTATATTCTAAGCCTGTTTATACCCAGCATTACTCCAAGTTCCAATAAGAGTGCCTATTTTTATTTTTATTTTTGAAGTGACACTAACCTAAGTAGAAAGAGACTACGTTTAAGCCATTCTTCAAAGCTCATCTCCACGAAGCTATTTTGATAGTTTCTTTTTTTTTTGAAAAGGAATCAAGCTGCGGCAAAATTAGATAGCCTTACTCTTATATCCTCTGAATACAAATAACAACTGAGAATGATGTATTTACAGAGTCTGATAATAAAATTTGCAATTCCACTTATTTTACTGTTGCTATGACCTAGAAGTTAAACTAGAGACAAATAGTCACAGAGGAGCAGTTTTAATATTAGTGTTTTCACCGCCTCACCCAAGAGCTAATGGGAAGTCTAGTATATCATGGTGTATGTTACAGAGAATTTTTACATGGCCAACTCCCTAGTGCTTCAGAGACATATATAACTATTATTTTATTAAGTACTTAACAATAATCCTCAATTAACTAAACTTGAGTCATAATAACAAATTTCTGAGTCAGGTAATATAATTTTGATTTTATTACATATGGCGGGTGTTTCAGTTTAAATATCTTTAAATGGTAAACACTGACTCTAGGGTAGTGTATCCAAATAATTAAGCAGCATTTCTTACATTCACATGGTGGGCAATATTACTGAATATAAACAATAACTGTAGTCTTAAATGGTTGTAGATATGACTCAAAAGAGACTATAGCATATGCCTTGTATGCACAGAACCTGAGTTCAATCCTAGTTGGGTAACAGGTTTGAGCACCACTAGGTGGCTATGATACTCCTGGGAGACAGCTCACTCCCCCAGCCCTCAAACAAAACCACACACACACACACATGCACACACACCAAACTAGTATTTTTTGGGGGGAAGGAATAAATAGTGAGGGAGCAGTTCAATAAGAAAGAATGTAGGCACAGTGTGGGAGGGATATTGGCATTTTGATGATGGGTGTTCTACACTAATATATGACTGAAGTGTAAGTATTAACACGATTGTAAACCATATCACCTGGGTAATAAATAAGCAAGAACTGACTACAGTCTTAAAACAATGTACAATTTTCATGATGTTTTTCTCTGAAGTATTTGGCTCTCCCCAGTGGTGTTCAAAGTATACTCTTGGTTTTGTGCTCAAGTATCACTCCTTATGGTGCTATGGCAGGGAGTTAGGGATTGAAGTGGGATGGACCACATGCAAGGTAAGCACCTTAACCCCTGGACTATCTTTCTGACCTTAGTTTCAATGATATTACCTGCAACATTCTCTGCAATACAAATTTAGCATTTTCCAAATACTTTTGTTTTCAGTTCCTAATTAGTTCCATGATTCTAACTATTTATGTTTTAAGTTTCATATCACTCCTTTTTGCATTCTGATATGGTAATATCAAAAGGTTCCGTTTTCCACATTGGGACTTTCCTCTCGTCACAACTCCACCCAGCAGACCAGCCCATCACAGCCCCGCGTCACTTGTTTCATCAATAAATGCTTTATTTGGAGGTCACTACAAGAGTATGCCTCCCGCATGGCAAGCCTGGCAAGCTGCTCGTGTCGTATTTTGATATGAGCCAAATACCAGTAACAATTATATTAGGTCATTCCCATGACCTAATATAATGGTTTAAGGCTCTTTATGTTCCTGTAGCAAGCTGATGCCCTTGGCTCTACCAGCATGAGACAGGACATATGGAGATATTACTGGTGCCCGCTCTAGCAAATAGATGATGAACGGGAAGATAGTGATAGTGATTTATATAATACATATTTATATTATTACATAGCTATTAGTTTTAGACTATTTAAAATCTATGGAGGCTCATAAGAGCAGAATTATATACATACTTCTAAGAACGATCAATTACATTTTACTTTTTTTGTTTACATATGAACAGAATTTTATACATATTTCTAAAACTGATCAATTACATTTTACTTTTCAATTTTTATAATAAATTGTTTTTCTTAAAAAATTCAGACAGCTTTCCTATATACAAATAATGAAGGAGAAGAAAAGAATATTAAGAAAATTATCCCATTCATAACTGCATCACAGAAAATCAAATACCTAGGAATTAGTTTAACTAAGAATGTAAAGGACCTGTACAAAGCAAACTACAAAACCCTGCTTCAAGAAATAGAAGAGAACACGAAGAAATGGAAACAGATTCCCTGTTCATGGATTGGGAGAATTAACATTGTCAAAATGGTAATACTCCCTAGAGCTTTATACAGATTCAATGCAACCCTAAAAGGATACCCATAACATTCTTCAAAGAAATTGACCAAACACATATGAAATTTGTATGGAATCATAAACCCCAAGGATAACTAAAGTAATCCTTGGGAAAAGATGGGAGGCATCACCTTTCCCAACTTCAATCTGTACTACAAAGCAGTAGTAATTAAAACAGCATGGTATTGGAATAAAAACAGACCTGTAGACCTATGGAATAGAACTGAATATCCTGATACACACTTGAAAATATAAGAACACTTAATTTTCAATAAAGGAACAAAAATATTAAGTGGAGCAAACAAAGCCTCTTGGGGTGCTGGAAAAAAGTGGGAAGCTACATGTAAAAAATGAACTTAGACCTCTTTCTAACGCCATGCACTTTCTAAAGTCAGGTCAAAATGGATTAAAGATGACAACATCAGACTTGAATCTATAAGGTATATCAAAGAAAACATCAGCAAAGCCTTCTATGACATTGGAGCTAAAGACATCTTCAAAGACAAAACACCACTGACCACTGACAAAGCAAATGGAAGCAAAGATAAACATAGGATTATAAGAAACTGAAAAGCTTCTGCACCTCAAAAGAAATGGTGACCACAATACAAAGACAGTCCATAGAATGGGAAAGAATGATCACCCAATACCCATCTGATAAGGGGTTAATATCAAAGATATACAAGACACTGGTAGAACTTTACAAGAAAAAAACGTTCAACCCCATTTAGAAATGGGGAGAACAGAAATTTGGACAAGAAATTTAAATGGCCAAAAGGCATATGAAAAACTGCTCCTCATCATTAATCATCAGGGAGATGCAAATCAAAACAACAGTGAGGTACCATCTCACACCACAGAGATTGGTACACATCCAAAAGAGCAAGAACAACCAGTGCTCTCTCATCTCAGAGTTCCCTTTGAAAATGGACTCTCATCCATTGTTGGTGGGAATGTCGACTGGTCCAGTCCTTTTGGAAAACAATATGGACATTCCTCCAAAAACTAGATATTGAGTTCTCATTTGATCCAGCAATACCAGTCCTGGGAATGTACACTGGAGACCCAAAAACACACAGCAGAAACACCATCTGTACTTCTATAGTCATCATAGCATTATTCACAATAACCAAATCTGGAAACAACCTGAGTACCCTAGAACAGATGACTGGATAAAGAAACTAACGTACATCTATGCTATGGAATGCTATACAGCTGCCAGGAAAAAAGAAGTCATGAAATTTGTCTACAAATGGACAGACATGGAGATTTTCATGCTGAATGAAGAAATAAGTCAGAAGGATAAGAGCAAACTCAGAATCCCTGTATTTATTTGTAGGATATAAATATATACCAGTTTTCTACTAATTGTTGGAAACAGTAATGCCAGACTAGAACTGAGCATTGAATGTAGGCAAAAGGATTTACATGATAATCCCTAAATGTATGTTGGCAAGCCACAATGTGTAAAAGAAGAGAGAGAGAGAGAGAGGAGAGAGGGAGAGAGAGGGAGCAATGGGGACTGAGGGGGGGGGGAGAGAGAGAAGGGGTGAGAGAGAGTGAGAGAGAGAGAGAAGCAAAGTTCCTGCCATGATGCAGGCTGGGGAGGGAGAGGGAATCAGGGGACATCAGTCGTGGGAAATGGGCACTGGTGGAGGGATGGGTGCTGCAACACTGTGTGACTGAAACCCAGTCATGAATATCTTTATAATTTTATAACTCATGGTGGTGTAATAAAATAAATTTTTTAAAAGAGAAAACAAAAATAATAAAATTCTGAAACAACATTTAGATATCTTGATCTGATTTAAAATTCTATCAGTTTACCAATGGTTTTTAAAAATGTTAAATAGGTAGAGTTTCTACCTGCTCTATGTAGCCTGTATTCAAAGAATTATTTGAACAAACTCTTCCTTTCTACATTTCAACAATCTAAGAAAATTCAGATGAAAAACCAAAAAGCATACTAACATAGATAAAAAGTTAGCATGATGGAACTAGAACACAGCCAGCTCTCAGCGTCAACATGGTAAATTGAGTCTCATAAATTTTAAACTAGTTAATCTGTTATTCTTATGTTAGTTAATGGCATTGTTGGAACCGTAAGCCTTTAATATCTGTGCACTTTGGATCACCTTAAGCCAGCTGATTACTTTCAAAATTGCTCATCTTTTGTTCTGACTTTTTTCTGACCTGGCCCTTAGCCTTAAGACAGCTCTGTGATTTCTGCAGCCAGGATATCCTCTTCAAGACTGTTGCACTCTTTCGAATGATTGATGTGCTAGTCTGGTATTCTGGTATTTTTCCCTTAGTAAGTTTCCAGAAATTTTACAGCTCATACTATAAGAATGATAATTAGATATGCTTTTATCTTCATGAACTCTTTCTCTCTATTCTATAAATATCTGAGGTGCAAGACTGCATGGACCCCGAGAAGAGCTGATCACAGCTCGGCTCATGTGGCCGCAAGCGGCCTTGTGGTTCATCAATAAATGCTCAAGTTTTGAGGTGACTACAAGATTATCCCACTGCACGGCAGAGCCTGGCAAGCTACCCGTGTCGTATTTGACATGCCAAATACCAGTAACAATTATAGACCTCATTCCCATGATCTGATGGAATGGTTTGAGGCTCTTTATGTTCCTGGAGTGGGCAGATGCCCTTGGGCTATCTCACATGTGACAGGACATATTGAGATGTTACTGGTGCCCGCTCGAGTAATCGATGATCTACGGAAGTCAAGTGATCTCAAAGTTTGCCACACAGTGAGTATCTAAAATATTTTTTATAATTTTTCATGTAAATAAAAACATATATTCCTGGCACAGCAATAATTTAAACTGTGGAATCCATTGACTCTTTCACTGAGAAAGACTCATGTCATGAACTCATTCTATACGTTATTCATTTCTAGGCCCTCTCCAAAAATTAGAAATAAGCACCCAACTTACTTTTACTCATTTCCATTTCCTAAATTTTCTTACAACGATCAATTGTACAATGATTGAATGTTTTTCTACATTTTCTTACAATGTATATTTTCTTTTTCTTTTAGGGGGTCACAACCGGCCATGCTGTGGGGTTTCTCCTGGCTTTTTCACTCAGGAATTACTCCTGGCGGTGCTTGGGGGCCATATGGGATGCCGGGGATAGAACCAGGTTGCAAGAAGAGTGCAAGGCAAACACCCTACCGGCTGTGCTATAGCTCTGGCCCCATTACAATATATATTTTCTTACAATGAATGAATGTACAATGATTGATGTTTTGTTTGAATGTTGAACTGGAAGACCATTTCCAGTTCTCCGTTGATTCTTGGTGAGAAATCTCATTTTACCCAAGGCACATCCCTAACTATATCACACCTTTAGTTATTTAAAGTCCACATAAAGCAGAGGTTAACTCCTCAGCTGTCAAGTTTTCTTCTTGTCCACAGATAGATTTTCATTTTAACTCATCCCTCATCAAATTCAATTCTAAACCTCTTGCTGTCACAGATTTTGCACCATGTTTCCAAAGCTTCTGACCTGGATTTTCAACCGCATGAATGTCTTTTTTTCTGACCTTGTATAACCTTCATTTTCCAATTTAGAACTGAGTTTTGAGCTTCAGGTTTTGGCTTTCATCCTTAACCTTATTTGGAACTTTACTCCAAATAATTTACCTCTCTCAGTAATCTGCTGGGTCACTAGGCATCTCGGAATCTTATAACTATTTCAGTATAGCCCTTTTGCTATGAACACATCTAACATGTTCAAACTGACTTCAAAAGTATGATCCAATTTCCAAATTAAGAACCAGCTAGCATACAAATGATATCATTAGGCCAATTAACATAACTGGAATGCATAAAGATTAGAAAAGCTTGTCAACTTTAAATTTGCTTGCAATGGGACTAGACCTATACAGTAGGTACCATGTTTGCCCTGAACACATCCAACCCAGTTTCAATCCCTGGTACTACAGGTGGTCGGTCCCTTGAGCCCTCAAGAAGTGATTCCTGAGCACAGAGCCAGGAGTAAATCTTTAGCACTGTTGGCTGTGTCCCTCAAACAAACAAAAAATCAAAACTAAATTTTCTTGCATGATAAATTACTTTTTTAGAAAAAAGTATATACAGAAATGAGTTGCAACTAATTTAAAAAAGGTATGTACATTTTTACACATAAACATAGATATGTTCATAATATATTCTCACTATATTCATGTACTCACAGAAGAACAGGCTTATCTGATGAAAATGGGTTAACAATGATAAAAGATATGAGTGTTGTATAACTTCTTATTCTTGCAACATATTTGTAAGTTTGAAATAATTTTAAAAGGAGATTACAAAATGACAGAAAAATTATACTCTGGACTCCAATAGTGTCCTGCAGTCAGTTTTGGTGAGGAGGTAGGGACCTGACAAAGGCAGGGATTCCCTTTCCCAGTAGGACAATGATCTCTTAATTATGCAGTTGACAATAGTCTCTCAATTTAGTGTTTGGTCCTCAAACAAAAAAATACTTCGATAATCTCTAATTGGTAAGGCAAATACTATATAGATAGAGTGTATCCATATGCTGAGAAGATTTTCTTCTTCTTGACATCATAAAATTTATGAGCTGAGTATTTGTATTTTACGGAGATGTGTAAAAGTGATTATGCATTCATCTATATGGTTTGTACTTCTACACATTAAAAATAATAAGTATAATATGTGATAGTAAGAGGATCAAAACTTAGCAGATAAAGAGATACTGCCAAAATAAACAAACCAAAAGTGAGAATGAACATTCAAGGAACTTTTATTGTGATACCAGAACATCTGGTACTAACACTGTCAAGTTTGCATATGATCTCAAATACTTATTTATGTAACAATCAAAGGCTGAGCATTCCAGCTGCTCTTGTAAACTTTTTATGAACTGAAGTTGTGTGCACAAGCTCAGCTAAATATACTTGACAGAAGGAGGAGCATGAGGAAACTATTAGCTTTAAATCTGAAGTCTGATTGTAGTATAGCCTCCTGGCAGAGTTATGAACCAGTGTCTGACTTGAAAGCTGAGTGAGATGCTGGCTCAAGTGAGATTTATTTCATTCCAGCAGGTAGATCAAAAATATTTAATTAAGGCTCAAAGTTATGATTTGGGTGCTACCTTTTTTGAACATAATTTATAGGACATTAATATATACAAGTTGTTTATTTTTTATTTGTTTTTTATTTTCTTATTTTTGGCAATCTGGCTCATACCTGGCAGTACTCAGGTCTTACTCCTGGCAATGTGTTGAAGGATCAGTGGGTCAGTCCTGGAGGGACTTGGAACACTTGGAACACTACATATGTAGTGCCAGAGATTGGACCCAAGTTAACCACATACAAGTAAGCACCTTACACACTTTACTATATATCCAGCCTTATACAAATATTTTTTTAAGAAGAACAGAGGTGGAATCAAGATAGTTCAAAGAATTGAGTACATGTCTTGCATGTGAAAGGCAGTGAGAACTGCATGGCACCCCAACACTGCTGGATAAGCCCTGGAAGCCTCTGAGCACAAGAGTGATGTGTTGGCTTCCCAGCATCACTGGAACCAAGTAGCAGCACACCACTGGGCTCAAACGTTTGACTCTAGCCTAGATGGCCAAGTATCACTGAGAGTCCCATATGAGTCAAGTGAACATCGCTTGCAAAGCTCTCTAAAATAAAGAGGACTGATAGAGAACACTCTTAAAGAAAAAGAGGAAATATATTGCTATTAAAGTGAAAAAATATTTTCCCTAACACCCTAGAGTGTTAGGGAAACCAACTAGAGCCATTACCAACTGGATCCCACAGGATGTCAAAAGATCACATGACCAATCACCTACAAGATGGTCAGACTTCTTTGTCAAGACCCTGAATGGTTTGAGGCTCTTTGTATTCCTGAAGCAACCAGATGCCATTGGGCTACATTGGCACGTGATAGGTCAAATGGAAATGCTACTGGTGCCCGCTTGAGCAAACTGATGAACAATGGGATGTCAAGTGAACAAGTGATAAGTGAACAAACACCCTAGAGTTAGCAAGACAGTCAGATTTTGCTAACACATAAATTGGAAAACTTGCTTTAAAAAGCAGCACTTTTGTATGAAATATTATTCCTAATATACAATTATACCTTAATTCCAGTTAATGAGCGAAAAGACAATAGCTGGGGAAAATCATTTCAGTTATGTATTTTTATCTAACAAAATGAAGAAGACATTATTTTCCCTAAGTTTTCCCAATTATTGCTTTGATATGATTTAAGAATATGCGATATTGCAAAATGGGATTAACTTACAGAACTTTATATTTTATGAACAGAATATCTTAAAGTGATTTCTGTCACTCTGAAGATAAAAGAGTAGTATTTATGGGGAGTAGTAATTTCCTTCACACTGGAATTAATTGACTAGATTCTGCAAGATTACTGTTCAATGAACCAAATGATTCAGTGATTTTTTGATCTTATTGCAGCAATATCTGTAATCTGTATGATCTTCCTGAGTACACTTTTAAGCACTTTACTAGAAATTAACTGAAGCTTTTGGGACTCCTCTTTTAACTAGTTATGGAAACTTGTGTGTTATAAACACAAATCTGTCTCTTCACACTCCACCTCTTCTTACGTGTTGAAGACGCTTTAAAGACAGAAAGGGTAGGAAATTTGGCTTTCCAAATTCATTGATTTCCTTAATTTTATCTGGGAAAGTGATAACCAAGGAAAATACTGTATTTAACAGCTGTTAGGAAAAATGAAGTCATGAAACTTGCCTACAAATGGATTGACATGGAGATTATCATGCTGAGTGAAATTAGCCAGAGGAAAAGGACAGATATAGAATGACTGCATTCATTCATGGGCTATAAAACAATATATTATGAGACTAATATCCAAGGCTAGGCAAAACAGGGTCCTGTCGAAGTGTTGGAATCTACAACAAGTGTGTGTATGTATGTGGGGGGGCAGAGTTAAGGTAAAAGAGAGAAGGGATCAGTCTCCTAGTAATAATTGGAAATGGTAATACCAAACTAGAACTGAGTATTGAAATAAAGGGATATGAATGATAATCCTTCAGTGTAAGTATTTCTAACCACAATGTGCAAAAGAAGAGACAAAGAGTGAGAGAGAAAAGAAAAGTACCTGTCACAAAGGCAGGCAGGGGGTGGGTATGGGTGGGAGAGGAAACTGGGGCCATTGTTGGTGGAAAATGCACTGGTGGAGGGGGGGGTGCTGCAACATTATATGACTGAAACCCAATCATGTCATTATACTTTTCTCTCTCGCAGTGACATAATAAAATTAAAAACAATACTGTATTTAAAAAAATTTTAACAGGATTTGAGTTGTGATTTTTGTTATATGGTGAATATAAAGGAAAAGATGCAATGAAATAGGATCTTAAATCTTCAATAGCACAGTACATAATATCCTTTTTAAGAAGGCATGGGGTGTGGTTCAACAGTGGGATGCATCTTTATCTGTGTGGAGTTCTGGGTTTGATCTGGTATAAACAGAGATAGTCTGATGCAAATAAAAAAAATAAATGTCTTTGCTGCCATGTGAACCACAATTATAAATATATGTAAACTATCAGTAATGGTATCCATTAGCACAAGAACTGAAACCTGAACCGCAGGTTTAGAAGAGTGACAAAAAGTCACAATAAGTGGTTGATCTGGCTGGAAAGTTTTGGTTCACAGCTGCAGTCTCAAGGTCATAATTAAGAGCACCTTTTCAACCATCAAATGACCTGTTTGTGTTATAAATAAAACCTAAGGTATTACAGGGTCTTTATGAATAGAGAATTGAGCCTAAAAGAGTGACAAAGATATGTGAACTATACATTGTAAATACACAATAAATGCTATCTATATATGATTCTTGTTATGATTCCATATTCACAAACAACAGGTTTTAGGGCAATTCCAGAGATATTAAAAGTAAACAAAAATGAACGCCTTGTGAAGACTGGCTTTCTTTACATTCCACAGGTGGTTATATGGTGTCACTAGAAAATAGATGAAGTCTCTGTCTCTCTCTGTCTCTCTCTCTCTCCTTTTAAACAAAATACATTTTATGATAATTACCAAGGAAAGGATTTTTTTTTGTCTTCATAATATTAGAGGGTTTAGTAAAATACAGTAATAGGGTTTTAAATCATTGCCAAATAGATGGTTTTCCTTCTGATTGTAATCTAAATGTAACAATTTATGTTAAATGTTTTACAACCAGAAAGAAAAAATTAAAATTAAAATAAAAAAAGATAGGAATAGCACGTAGATTTGTCTGAGTACAGCTATCTCATGTAAAATGTTATCTTGTTTTGACTTACTCCAGAAGGAAGACTTGAAACAATGAGTAAATGAGTATAAGTTATAAAGAGGCATATTTTAGCTTAACATAAGGATTTTTTAAATAGAGTTGTCCAACAGAATGGATTGTTTCAGGAAATGATGAGCTCCTTTGCTGGAGATAGCCAAATTGAGACCGGATGAGCATATGCCAAGGAGGCTGCAGGAAACGTTTCTGCACTGTGTGGGAGGTTAGCCAACAGAAGACGATGTCTTAGGTTCCTTCCAATGCTAAATTTTATAATCTATGACTAGTCTAAATATGAATAACTACTCTAATGATATCAAGTCCGAGACACAGTTAAGAAAATAAAAGAGAAGAAAAAGAAAACTAAATAACTTTCTGGGATTCCCAGAAAAGCAGACAGTATGAAGCAGCTTTAAAAAAAAAAGATGAGATAAGGAAGTGAATACATTCTTAAAGTCTGTGCTTTATGGTGCATGTAACTTTTAAAAAATAAAATCTGGTACAACAGTAAAGCACATTTTCCAAAAAAAGAAATTAACTTGGTATAAAAACCATTTGATGAAATACTAAATTTCACAAAACAAGAGGATAAGAAACTTGGGAGAAAGTCAATGTCGTGAGCAAGGTTTTCCACCACTGTATAGTCCAATGGATTGAAAAAGTAGAGTTGAAAAGCTTCCAAAGGAATTGGACAGATGGTTAAAAGTTCCAGGAACACTACTTTTCTTTACACCACTAATTCTAACTTCCATTATTTGTTTTGCCTGTGTTTGGTCTGTGAAGAAAGAAATAGTTTTCCTTAATTTGCATATATACACAACTGCACCTAACAGTAATACATACATACATACATAGTTCCCAAGTACTTCCTGGAGTGATTCCTCAGCACCACTGGATAAGCCCCTAATCCAGTCCCCCATCAAAAAAGGATAAGAAAGAAAAGGAATCATTTTAAACATTCAAAACTGCATGGGATTGGAGTGATTGTACAGTGGGTAGGGCACTTGTCTAATATGGGGATTGGAGTGATTGTACAGTGGGTAGGGCATTTGTCTAATATGGGGCCAACGTGGGTTCTATCCTTGCATCTCATCTGTTCCTCCCAGCCCTGTCAGAAGTAATTCCTGAGTGCAGAGCTAGAAGTAAGCCGTGAGCATCAATGGGTCTGCTCTCCCCCCAAAAGAGTAACTTAAAACTGCGGTGTAAAATAAGTTTATATTTATTTTCAGTTAACTATCAAAATTCTATATACCAAAAATCTGTTTGATTCACATTTTATATATATATTCATTTATATATATATAGATTCACATTATATATATATTCTGTTTAATATACAGAAATTTCTTTTCTTATAAATGCATAAATAACTTGTATACATATATGTGCATTTATTTATTTATTTTTATAATTGGTATTTGGACTGCACCTGACTGTGCCTAAGACTTACTTTTGTTCCTCTGCTCTGGGAGCAGGACTGGCAGAGTTCTGGTGGTGGGGATCAAATTACAGTCAACTGCTTGCTCAGCAAGCACCTTAACCCTATACTACCAATTCTGGCTCCAGAATTGCTTTTCTTAATTGTTTTTGCTTGTAAATCGAGTGCTTTTTTTAAAAATATCAATATATGTACTTGAGACCACTAATATTATAAAGGAAAAAAAAAGCTAAAAAACCTTACTATAAAGAGCCAATTTGTCAACTTCATGTAGTGCATTGCTACTAAACTAGAAATCCTTGGGCATGTCTACTAACCTTGCTAGACTCACTAGAGGGTCCAGTAGTAGCAGGTCACTTATCACTTATGTCACTTTCTTCCTGTTGTTCATTGATTTGCTAGAGCAGGTGCCAATAATGTCTCCATTCGTTGGGAATAAGGTCCATTATTGCTACTGTTTTTGGCATATCGAATACACCACGGGTAGCTTGCCAGGCTATGTCGTGGCTCTGGGTTCATCCTAGGGGACACAGTCTTTTTTCTATGTCAGACCATTAACCATCCTGGGTCCACAGAGCAGAGCCCTGGGTATAGACAAGCCTGTGTCCTGTCTGCCACCTACTGATGCAGCCGGGCACCACAGGCACATGCAAGAAAAAATGCAAGGAAGAAACAGATTTGGTTATTTTGGATTTGAGGCCACCTCTAGTGGTTTAGGGTCAACATGGTCGGAAGGGATCCAACCTGGGCCTCTCTCGTGCAAGAGTGCCTTCAGAGCCTAGAGAGAGAATGTAGCAGGCAAGGTGCTGGCATGTGGGCAGCTACCCAGCCAGGATCGACTCAGGCACACATATAACCCCTTAAGCACTGTCAGGACTGAGCCCTGTGCACTACGAGATGGCCCTAAACCAACCAAGCCAGCAAAGCACGGGCAGGCATCGGAGGGCTGAGATCATTCCCTGCGCCAGGAAACAGACTCTGGGCCAGGAAACAGACTGGGAGGATGGCAGAGGGGAGCTGGTGGCTTGCAGGGGCATTGTAAAGTTCCCTGGAGCTTCCTAGCATTTTCTGCAGCAATCCCTACCACTGCAGGCATGTTAGGTTGGCCTAAAGGACAGGAGCAAGAAGTAGTAGCAGGTGCTGAGTGTTTTTGTTTGAACATGAGGATCTTTTTGGGGTGAGAGGAGAAAGACAGTTTCTAATCTTTATGTCACACTGATGGGCAGTACTATTGAAAACAAGCTCTTCAGGTAAAATGGGTTCCACACATTTTCTTGAACACAAAAATTAATTTACATGAAATGAGTAAAACTAAATTAAGATAATCAACATGGAAAAAACTGTCTTATTGTTATGGTTCAAAGTCATGGATGGCAAGATAATCTTTTTTTTGTTTCCTCTAAATTTTACTGAAGTTACCATGTAAATAGAACTCTAAAAACATGCCAATAGCAATGTTTAAAGGTAGAAGGCAACTATTGCATACAATAATTTTATGTTTGATCTCGTGAACCAGAAGAAACAAAGATTTTCTTCCATATTCAAAACTATCCATCTTCCATTATCTATTTTTATTGTTTATTTGATTTGGGACCTCCCAAATTTTCCACCTATATTGCCAATATTTTCCCCACATTTTCCAAAATATTGCAGTTAACAAAATATAACTGATGGGTAGGAAATAGACAAACTACAGATTATTCTTAGTTTTGAGCTTATCATGTGCTCTGAATATCATTTATGCTTTATAGGCAGCTACAAATAAATTACATCAATCTCAGGTTACATATATTACTACAAGAATCGAAACAGTTTTCTGAATGAACACTGTCTTTTGTAACATCAGAATTTTCACTAATTTAAAAAAGTTTCACTCAAATATTGTTATTTTAACAGTGAATAAAAAGGAAAATTAGTAAAGATAATGCTCATAATGTTGCGGCCGGAGCTGGAGGTTCTTCGTCTTCTTTACCACTTCCTCAATCTCGGCTCCGGGTACAAGTTTCCGACTCCACCATTCTTCCTGCACTAACATACACCTCGGAGACCTGGGTCCTACAAAAACAGAACAAGAAGGCTATTTGGGTAGCCCAAAGAGGAATCGAAAGAGTCATGCTTAGAGTTTCACGCTTCACTCAAGTGAGAGAAGGAATCTGGAGTTCCGACCTCAATGGACTATCCTAGATCACGAATCAAGGATGTTGTCTTGTTTGTCATGATGATGAAAATCAGATGGGCTGAACATGTAATGCAATTTGGGGACAACCGCTGGAATAGAGCTGTTACTGACTGGATTTCATAGGATGTTAAAAGAACACGCTGGCTGCCCTCCTACGAGATGGTCAGACTTCTTTGTCAAAAACCTGAACAAATGATTTGAGACTGTGTTCCTGGAGTGAACAGATGCCATTGGGCTACACTTGAACACGACATGGACAAATGGAGATGTTACTGGTGCCCGCTCGAGCAAATCGATGAACAATGGGAAGATAAGTGATAAGTGATAATGCTCATAATAAAGTTTGAGGATTTTAAATCCTCTCACTCCAAATTGTACATGCTACAGATATAAACCTATCAACTTATATATTTAAAAAATTAATTTTAAGACATGATTGGCATATAAGAAACATTCTTTCTAAAGATGATGTTACTGAATTACTACATGTTTTAGATGTCATTTCCTAAGAATGCTTTGCATCCACTTTCTTATAGGGAATTTTCATTTGATGTTTTACATTAAACATATTTTGAGTATGCTTCAATGAACATATTTGTGGGACAGCAGCCAAGAAAAGTGTGCCATTTGGGGAAGGAGGGGAGAACATTTTTTTCCTTATGCTTTATCTTAACTTTTATTGTTTATAGGGTGGACATTAGAGTGCCCTCAGATTTGCATATATGGAGAGCAGTGGTTAAAAAATTGAAGATTAAAGGTGACTTAGTCAGCATCACTTGTTCTTTAACTCAAAAGCTTTTCAAAACAGCACTTTTCCAACTGACTTCTTTAGTAACTGACACATTTAAACACTTTTTCAAAAGTTTACTGTTTGTCTTACATCAGGATAAGTTCATTTGTATGCACATTTTTAAGCAATGGCTAATGTTCTAATGTTATTTCATTATTTAGCTGCATTAAATAGAAGGGGAAAGTGACGACTTTATTTTACACAATCTTTTAATATTTTGTGCAATCTTGGCCAAGTTAACTTCTAGGTTTCATCTGCTGTACAGTAGGAATGATAGCAATACCTAATTCATAGGATCATTGTGAGGGTAAATGAGCTAATATGGTGTCTGGCACAGTAAGAAATAATATAAAGAATATTCTTCAGTCATGTGAAGAGACCATAATGTTTGAAGATGCTAAATCAGTAAAGACATGAGTATATTAAAACAGAGTTACAAGCCATCTTCCCCCAAAAAATAGAAATAGAAATTGCTAACTGTAAGTAGGTCTAATGGTAGATACATACTATTCCTTGAGCCCAACCAAAACTAAATAGTGCAGTACAGTAGATAGAGAACTTCCCTTGAATGTAGCCAACCTGGGTTTGATCCCAGCGTCACATATGGTTCCCTGAGTAATCTCCTGAGCACAAGGAAAGGAGAAAACTCTGAGTACCACCACACCAGTAGGGGTAGCCCAAAACCAAATAAAAAAGAACAAGAAAAAGAATGTAATCAAGATAAGCACATAAGTTCATTAAATTTGAATCTGTTCCTTTCTCACACTGACTTCTAATTTGTGTAATTGCAGCTTTCAATGCTTTCAAGCAATTCCCTTCATGAATTCAAAGAGTTCCCACATCTTATCTCCCAAAGATTAAACTATAAACACAATAATCACATGAAGCTTGGGGAAACAAAAACAAAAGAAAGAGAAACAAGAAGGTATCAAATATAGCAGACATCTGCACTTTTTCAACCTTTTGTGATTTTGTACAGCCTATGTAAAAATTCCTAAGCCTTACCTTCTTTTTTTAATTTTTTTTATATCACCATGAGATACAATTACAAAACTGTTCATGATTAGATTTCAGTCATAGTGTTCCAGCACCCATTCCTCCACCAGTGCACATTTCACACCTCCAGTGTCCCTGATTCTTTCCCCACTCCCCATTCTGCCTCTAGAGCAGGCACTTTTCCTCCTCCTCTCTCTCTCTCTCTCTCTCTCTCTCTCTCTCTCTCTGTTTCTCTTTCTCCCCCTCAACCCCCGTTTACACACTGTGCCTTGCAATACATACATTTAGGGGTTATGTATATCCCTTTGCCTACATTCAACACTCAGTTCAAGTCTGGAATTACTGTTTCCAACAATTATTAGTTCTCTGGTCCCTTCTCTATCTTACCTAACCTCTGACTCCTACAAACTTGTGGTAGATTCCAACCATTGACAAGTCCTCCTGGTCCATGATTTGCCTGGCCTTGGATATTACACTATTTTTTTAATGTCCCACCAACAAATGCAGTCATTCTATATCTGTCCTTTTCCCTCTGGCTAATTCACTCAACATAATCCTCTTCATGTACATCCATTGATAGGCAAATTTCATAACTTCATTTTTCCTAACAGCTGCATAGTGTTCCATTGTGTAGATGTACCATAATTTCTTTATCCAGTCATCTGTTCTTAGACACTCAGGTCAGCTTTTACCTTCTAAGTTTCTGAGTTAGTGTTGAGACATGTTCTTTCTATAATTATACCCAGCGTGAAGATAATATTTAACCTTATCATTAATTCAGTTGCATATCATGACTTTTTTTTTTTTCCTTTTTGGGTCACGCCCGGTGATGCTCAGGGGTTACTCCTAGCTCTTTGCTCAGGAATTACTCCTGGCAGTGCTCGGGGACCATATGGGATGCCGGGATCAAACCCGGGCCGGCATGGGCCAGCCGCGTGCAAGGCAAACGTCCTACTGGCTGGGCTATCGCCTAGCCCCTATCATGACATTTTTAAGTCAGCTATATACCACCTAAATTATTAGATAATGATGATAATAATTAATTTTCTCTTGTTACCTATATCAACTTGATGATTCTCAAAAGGGTAAATTATTTACATATGTTGAATGTGATGCCTATCATTTGTTTGGGGTTCCTTAATATTTTGGTAATGCTTGGGCATTAGCTTATGTTTATAAGTATGCATTGAGGTTCCTGATCACTATAGTGAAACATCTGTCCTCAGCTCAACTAGAAATATTTTCTTTTGTCTAGTCTTGAGTAAAGGCTCAGATATTATGAGGTGTGCCATAAACTCATACCAGTCTCTCTCTGTGTATGTCTCTCTTTTACAAAATAAGGAGGGGTGGGAGGTAGCAGGAGGGAAACTAGGACAATGGTAGTGGGAAATACACACTGGTGGAGGGATGGGTGTATTTTCCATCAGAATTTCACATCAATATTTCAAAAACATTGCATTCCTGAAACCCTGAAGAGCTCTGTAACAGTGTTTCTCAAGGTGATTCAATAATAATTAAAAAATACCCCCCCTCCATAAGCAATTACTCCTTCGTGAGATATGCTGTGCACATCTCTGACATCAAACATACATTTGAGAATTCACTATTGAATTTATATTCACATTATTGTGGGCTTGTCCTGGCTTTACACGCACACTTGGCCTGAGAGAAGGCATTAAGGGACTTATTTTACCACCGTAATTATATAATTGATCAAGTATTGGAGCCTATCTTCTCTAGTTTACCATTACTCCTAATTTCTTTTCTATGAATGTCATGCTATGTGCTTAATATGTTGCTGAAATTCCCAGAAAAATGAGTATTTAAAGAAACTTGTAGAAAGTCTATGCCATGTTCATATGCTAGAAGTTTCTGTACCACAGATAATTTGATCTTCTTTAAGCAGTTTATATATTAATATTAGCCTGCTATGAATTCCAGTAGTATTTTTGGCTGAAATCAATACACTGGTTTTTAAATTGCCATGTAAATTCAAATAGTTAAGAGGGCCAAAATAATTTTGGAGACAAAATTGAAAGATTTATTCTAGGATATCCAGATATACTTAAAATCATTGGAATTCAGATAGGGTGGTACAAAAATAAAGGTAACATATAAATAAGAAAACGAAAAAGATGAAAAACAGGGCAACAGTTAAATACATACTAAATTTATGAGAGAAAGGTAATGCTGTTTACCACTGGAGAAAGAATTAGCCTTTCAATCAATTTTGATGGCTCAATTGTACATACTTATAAAAATATAAAATATGAGCTTTACCTTTCTCATACACAAAACTCGAGTTTTGATGACTGTACATGTAAATGTAAAAAGGAACACAGTACAGCTTCCAGAAGATAGCATAACATTCCTTTAAGCCTAAGGATCGGAAATGTTCTCTTAAGTGGAAAGCACTAACCACAAAGGAAAATGTTAATTGCATTATGATAAGTTAAAAATTCCATTAAAATGATGCCATTATAGGAAGAGAAAAGGAAAAGTATGTGAAAGGGAATGCTATTTTCAACATATATATGCAAAAATCTCATGTTAGACTATATAAAGAACACTGTCAAAAAGGAGTAGATAGTTCAATTTTAAAAACATAAAATGACAACTAATTGCACATTTTAAGAAGTGATTATAAAAATGGTCAATATATATATTTAAAACTATTCCAGTCTACTAAGTAATTACTGAAACACAAATGAAAATATAAGATAAAAATATTATCCATTAAAATAAAAAAATTGAAAGGGACACAGGAATACACTGCTGGTGGAAGTGCAAATCAACCCTACTGCTTTATATACCCATCACTGTTTACTTAAATTGAATACATGTAAGCTTTACCTATTTGGGTGCATGTCCATGTATAACATTGAATTTTTTCATATCTATGTACAAAAATATGATAAAGCATTATATTTTATGTATTAAGAAATATAATGCTTAACTATATTATATTCATCCTCGATAAGGAGCTTTTATTTATTTATTTATTTTTATAATAATTTATTATAACCACCATGAGATAAATAATTACAAAGATGTTCAAGTTTGGGTTCAGCCATACAGTGTTCCAGCACCCATCCCTCCACCAGTGCCCACCTCCTACCACTAATGTCCCCGATTCCCTCTTCCTCCCTAGCCTGCCTCTATGGCAGGTTCTTTATCTCTTTTATGTCTTTCTCTTTCTCTCTTCCTTCTCTTACATATTGTGGATTGTAATACATATACTTAGAGGTTATCATGTGTATCTTTTGCCTGTATTCAATGCTCAGTTCTAGGTGGGTAATACACTTTTCCCCGCGGCCGGGACCACCACCCGGACCGCCCGGCCGCCGGCGGCCCGCGCAACCGCCCCACCCCGGCACCCCCCGCCCAGCACTTTAGACAATTATTAGCACACTGTTCCCTTCTCTGTCTTACCTAACCTCTGACTCCCACAGGTTAGTGGTAATTTCCACCTTTGACAAGACCTCCTGATCCACGTTTCGCCTGATCTTGGATATTGGTATCATAATATGTATGTATATATATATATATATATATTTATATATGTATATTTATTATATATATGTATTTATGTCATGCAAATAATTGCAGCTATTCTATATCTGTCTTTTCCCTTCTGAATAATTTTACTCAACATGATCTTCTCCATGTCCATCCATTTATAGGCAAATTTCATAACTTCATTTTTCCTAACAGCTGCATAGTATTCCATTGTGTAGATGTACCACAGTTTCTTTATCCAGTCATCAATTCTCAGGCATTCTAGTTGTTTCCAGATTCTGGCTATTGTGAATAGTGCTGCTATGAACATAAAAGTGGGGATGGTGTTTCTGCTGTATGTTTTTGGCTTCCCAGGGTATATTCCCAGGAGTGATATGGCTGGGTCAAATGGGAGCTCAATTTCTAGTCTTTGGAGGAATGTCTATATTGTTTCCAAAAAGGATGTGCCAGTCAACATTCCCACCAACCATGCACAAAAGTCAAATCAAAATGGATTAAAGATCTCAATATCAGACCTGAATCCATAAAGTACATCGAAGAAAATATAGGAAAAATCCTCCATGACATTGAAAGACAAAACACCACTAACAAAACAACTAGAAGAAAGGATAAACATATGGGACTACATGAAACTTAAAAGTTTCTGCCTCAAAAGAAACAATGACCAAGATACAAAAACAGTCCACATAATGGGAAAGAATATTCACCCAATATCCATCTGATAAGCGTAAATATTCAGGATATATCACACACTGGTAGAACTTTACAAGAAGAAAACAGCCAACCTCATCAAAAAATGTGGAGAAGAAATGAACAGAAACTTGGACAAGGAAGAAACTTCGAATGGCCAAAAGACATATGGAAAAATGCTCATTATCATTAGTTATCAGATAAGGAACTTTTTAAAGACAATTCCTTTCTGTTAACTACCTGTTAAAGTTAACAGGTATTTTTACTAATTTTGTAAACCAAAAAATACCAAATTACATTCACAATTTCTAAGATCATTTAATTTCTTCTAATTAGGGTTAATTTTCTTTAAAATTAGGAAAATTCTAGGATCTTCTCCCTGCTGCTCCACCATTCTGGGTGAGGCTTCCTCTGGCTCACATCACTGGACCTAATCCAGAATGGGAGGCAGGGCCCTTCCTTCCTGCTAGTTCCCAGCAGCCTCCACACCTTAGCGTGCCATGTAAACTGACCCATTCTGCAGATCCTGTGTGACAGATCTGTTCAACAAGTTACACTCTGATCACAGTTATCCTTCCTGTTATTTAGTGAAGGCAGGCAGAGAAGAAAGAGAACAATTTTAGCTTAATCCCTCAGCCTCTTCAATGGTGTCTGACTGCAAAGACTCAGCACTAGAAAACCGATGGGGAAAACATGTAGAAAATCACCCAGCTCAATGAGTGAAAAAAAAAACACTGCTGAAGATGTTTGCTAATAAACGAAGATTTAATACCAGTAAATCCTTAGACAATGTCTTTAGTGACACAGTGATGAGAATGTTCAATGAGTTCAAAGAAATGAAAGCACAGGTAGTTGTCAAAGCACATGTAAGTAGAGTCAAAACCAAAGAAAAATTTCTACAATAAGAAATGAAGAACATGGGGCCAGAGTGATAGCACAGTGGGTAGGGCATTTGCCTTGCATGCATTTCACTGGGGATTGATCCCTGGCAACCTATATGGTCCCCCGAGTACTGCCAGAAGTAATTCCTGAATGCAGATCCAGGAGTAACCCAAAAAGAAAAAAAAAGAAAAAGAAATGAAGGATGTGGTCATTTGTCACTTCTCTTCCTGTTGTTCATCGATTTGCTCAAGTGGGCATCAGTAATGTCTCCATTCCCTGGGAATGAGGTCCATTACTGTTAATGTTCTTGGCATATCAAATACAGCATGGGTAGCTTGCCAGGCTCTGCCGTGACTCTGGGTTCATCCCAGAGGGCCCAGCCTTTTTCTATGTCAGACCATCAACCATCCAGGGCCCACGGGGCAGTGCCCTGGGTGTAGACAAGCCTATCTCCTGTCTGCCAACTGCTGATGGAGCAGGGAACTGCAGCCACACCTGCAACACTTTGAGGGGCAGCGGACATGGTAGGTGATGTAAAATGGTCAATTGAATCTCTAAATAGCAGAATGATAGAAACCAAGCAAATTATTGAATTGCTGGGGCTGTAGTTGATAGTACACCGGGTAGAGAGCTTGCCTTGTATCCAGTGAGCCTGGGTTTGTTCCCAGCTTCCCACACATTCCCTCTGAGCACTGCCACAAGTAATTCCTGAGTGTAGAGCCAGAAGCAGCCCTTGAACATCACTGAGTGTGACCCAAAACTTTAATAATGATAATGATAATTATAATGATAATAATAATTGAGGAGCTGAAGATGAGAAGTACAAGGAAACAGAAGGTAGAAAACAGTCTGTAAAGATATGAACTGTATATCAGAGAACTATGGTATGTGTTTGAGTAACAATAATAAGAATCATCAGAGTTCCTAAAGAATAGTAATGCAAATTTTATAAAGAAACAAAAAAACATTGATTTAAAAAACAGTGATAAGAATTTCCAAAGAGTTGTGAATTACAGGCACTGAGGTCCAAGAGGTCCAAAGGAACCCAGCAAAAATACTCAATGAGGAAAATGCCAAGGCACTTAAATTACAAAATCCAAAGGTAGAGATAGAATACTTAAAGTAGCAGAACAAGAAAGGAACTTGTAAACAAAGGAAAACCTATAAAATATGCAGTAGATCTATCAAATGAAACTGTGAGCCAGAATAGTCTGGAGGGATATACTACAAAAACTCAGTGAAATGAATACCTCATCAAGAACAGTCTATCCAGCTAGATTGTCACTCAGATTTGAAGGACCGAGACAGCTTCTCACTTGAGAAGTTTCACAGACAGACAACAACTTAGGAAATTCATAACCTTGAAACCAGTTTTGCAAGAAGCCTTAAAAGAGGTTCTTAAAAGATCAAGGCAAACTTCCCAACATTGGCATTGAGTATGGCCCTCAGAGTGTATTTATCACTACTAGATTAACAAAAAAAGTTTACTCCTAGCATGCTAAGGGATTTAATACATTTGCATATTTGAGTATTACTCAAATGATGTATTTGAGTAATACATTTCAGTAAGCAACCAGATGCCATTGGGATACACTGGCACGTGATAGGGTCAAATAGAAATATTACTGGCGCCCACTGGAGCAAACTGATGAATAAAGGGATGTCAAGTAATCAAGAGTAATAAATTAATGGCTTATTTATAGTGTTAAAGTCAGTTAGCAATCAATTATCACAAACTGACTTTTGTTAATTTATTTTCTGATAATTCCATTTGCCATTCTTTCACATTTCTGTTGGAGGAAGTAATGTGAAACAAATTTGTTTTATGACTGCAACGGGGACAGGATTGGGAGTGAACCTGAGGTCATTGGTTGAGGAGAGGGGAAGTTGGGGGTGGGACTGACATTGGAACTTTGTATGCTTGAAACAGCTCTATTATGAACAACTTTGTCAATCACCGTATTTTAATGATAATCAAAAGAAAAACAACCTATGATATACATAAGAGAATACCATTCAGCTATAAGAAAAGGTGAAGTCTTGCCTTTTCTACAACTTGGAAGGAGAGGCGGTTGTGTTAAGTAAAGAGAGAGGACAACTACTAGATGATCTCTTATGTTTGACACCTAAAGAAATAAAGCAAGATGGGGCTGAAGCAATAGTACAGCAGATCGGGGTGCTTGCCTTGCACCCAGCCAACTTGGATTCAATCTCCAGCACCTGCTATGGTCCCCTGAGCACCCCATGAGTGATTCTGGAACTCAGAGCCAGGAGTAAGACCTGAGGTCTGCTGGATGTGCCCCCCCAAAAAAAAAAAAGACAAAGAGATTACAAATGTGTATATAAATAAAGCAAGATAGTATCTTGCAAATAAAAAACTTGCAAAGTTGTCTTAGAAAATAGAGATGTTTATGTTTTATACAGTGCTGAATAAATATTTATAGAATGCTTTCAATATGTTTGAATCTTTTCCACTCCCTCCTCACTACCAATGACCGTCATTCTAGGTGAGGAATACAGAATAAGCCAAGTGAAAGAAAAAATCTATCCTAGTTTAAACCGAGTGAATTTTAATGAGGCACTTTTTGCAAGGAAGAAGAAGTACTGGAGGTCTGTGGCGTCCCCAGACAGAGGCCAGACGACCCAAGTTAGTGTGATAATGGAAGACGGTTTTAGGCAGGTCAAATTGCATGTGCAAACACCTTATAAAATGTCCCCAATTTTCACGTGAGAAACGGCCTTAATCATTGAAATTTTGTCTTCTGGACCCAACATTTTAAATTGTTGTTTTGTACTACATTTCAAGACGTGGCAAGTATTTTGAAGCACTATACATTTTAGTTTAATCTAGTTGCTTGATAAAAAGCTTTCTGGAATCTTTTTTGGAATTGGTTTTCTGAAATAAAATATAAATGCTATTCATGAAGTCCTGACTAAAACCTTTAGAAAACTCTCTTTAAGATGTATGGAGAATTACTGAATTGAAGGCAAGACTACTTCTGCATCTAGTTGCTGATTTGCTGTGATTTTTTACCTCCAACGTTCTGAGTTCTCTCAGCTGCAAAATGAGTGAGAAGGTTGATTTGGATATAATTTTATTTTTTGGACCCAGTGGTGCTTAAAGCTTACTCTTGGTTCTGAGCTCAGGGATCACTTCTGGCAGGCTTGAGGGATCATAATGGATGCCAGCGACTGAACCTGGATAGCCTGTGCAGTAACTATAGCTCTGGTCCCAGTTCTATTCCTTTTGATAGATTAATGTGGGAGTTTGTATACCTTTAAACTGATCATATTCTCTCCTGTGTGACTCCCAAGGAGAGTAAGCAGCAAAATATACCACACGAACTATGTCAGTATTTGACCCGACTGTCAAGTGCACCCCCAGATAAAATGGGACGATCCTATGGCTCTCCCTTGTTTAAACCCTCCAATAATAAGAGACTGTTCTCACCAATTTGTTCACTTTCTTCGTTACATGAATCATTAAAACTTCCATGCCCTGGAGTAAAGTCATGGGAGAAGGTATGTGGGGACTGTCAAGAGCTCCGCTGTGAGTAGGCAGAGGCTGTCACATCTGGACAGTCATATACTTAAAGCAGTTTGCAAGCTGCTGCTTTTATGTAGCTGAGGCAGGTGACGCTGGAAGAGGCTATATAGAATTAAATTACTATTTCTTGAACCATATGTAGAGCTTTTTCTTTTTTTTTTGACAAAAAATACCATCCATCTGAATCATGTCATACAAACTAGAGCCAGTACAGTATAAGCTCTTTGAGGACAAGAACTTTTCCTTAGATAGTTTTATATCTCAGTGGCACACCACAACACACAGTAATGCATGCAGGTAGACCAAATTACATTAAAATTTTGCTGCTTCTTTTCTGCCATTACTTGTAATCCTCTGAGGCATCATACTCTTCTTCAGACTCTTTCTTGCTTCCAGGCCTCAAAGTGCCATTTGTTGTTCCTCACTCCCCTCTGCTGACAGGTGGCATTTTTTTTCCTATCTTCCTACTTTCTTCACCAGGCAATACCACATATACACAGATTACAATTATATATATATACATGCGTGCATAACATATATGTATATATGTACAGTTAGTTATGTCTCTCTCATTCTCATGTTTCTTGCTCCTTCTTTCTTCCTCTTTTCCCTTTTTCTTTCTCCCTCTCTATATCTGTCTCCTGCTTTCTCCCACCACTCCATTGTCCTATTTCTCTACTTTCCCTCACTTATACTTAAAGTATAAGTATGGGAGTATAAGTAATATATATGTACTTTTTTTAAAGCTTTCTATCCATCTCAAGTTAAAATAGAAATGATGGATTGTGTCACTAGCCAGTTCAGCAGCCGATCTCCCCTCTCCTCCTTTTCTATAACTCCTTCTTTGTTACCTCCCCTCTTCCTCCCTTCTCCTTCCCTTCCTCTCTCCTCCCTTACTTCTTCTCTCACTCTGTCTCTTTGTCTCATTAATTTACATATTATGCCTCTCCACTGTCATATAATTTGGGTTCGATTTCCATTAGATTCTAAATCCCATGACTGCAGCAAATGTCTATTACATTCCTTGTAGTAACCTGTGATATGGTACTTGGCACAGAAGAGGCTCCACAGAAGTGTTTGTCGAATGAATGAATGGTAAGGAAAGAAGGAATCCTAGGATATGGCTGGCCAAATGAAAACAAAAACATGGTAGGAGAAAACAAAGACTTAAAATTTGTCATCAATCAAAACAATCTTTTGAAACTAGTGCTACAAACTATTAAAGTTTTAAACTGAAGAATCCTCATTACACAGTCCTTACTACTGAGATTTTCTATAAAATCCTCCAAATAGGTTAAAAACAAAATTTTAGCCCAAACAAAGATTTCTATAAGCATCAGTGAAAGGTATTAGAAAGTGTAAGTTGATGATTATTGAAAAGCACTTAAAGCAGTAATAAAATACAGTTATTTGATGATTATAATACATCAAACTACACTAGATGATTACAAGTAATATTATTCACACTGAGAATTTATTGATTTACAATATTATACAGCTGCAATCTGGTAATAATTGTTATTTTGTAAAACATAAAGAAATGGTATTTTGAAGGATGGGTGAATTCCAGCTTTCAAGAAAATTAAAGACCTATGTATTTTTTTATGAACATCTAGAAGCAACTCAATTTTAATTTTAATGTTGCTTAAGCTCAGTTATAAAACTCAAATTTCCTAAATTTAGACTTGCAAATTATTGTAGCAAAAATGTAACTTCTTTGGGGGTTATTAAATCAATTAACCAAGCAAAGGGAAGGTTAAAGGGACTTCTGCAGGGCACATTCTCATAGCATGAAAGAGAACAGGCAGAGAAGCCTGAGTGAACTGCTGGCAAGATCAAGAAGAGGCTTATGTGAGCAGATGATCTGCTCTGTTCTTGCTAAAATTTGGCAAAGAAATACGCTGTGGTTTCTTCAGATGACAGCATCATAATTCATTTAGCTCTCCCCTACCTTTTCAAAAAAAAGGCTAAAGCCCCACAGGAAATGTGAGCACCGACATTTTCTACCCAGGATCAAAAAACTGACTATTTTGCCAGAAATTGAAAACAATATAGCTAAAACAGTAAATACACAGTAATG
Organism: Cryptotis parvus; assembly: GCA_021461705.1. Lineage (NCBI taxonomy): Eukaryota > Metazoa > Chordata > Mammalia > Eulipotyphla > Soricidae > Cryptotis > Cryptotis parvus. The sequence continues at coordinate 59,676 of JAJIBD010026256.1, forward strand.
TGTTGAAAGAAATAGGCTGCTGAACTGGCTAGTGACACAATCCATCATTTCTATTTTAACATGAGATGGATAGAAAGCTTTAAAAAAGTACATATATATTATGTATTTGGATTGGCAGACTTCCACACAAATATAATGAAAAACCAAATAAATGTTAAAGAATCCCTTTACATTAATTTACAGATTATGCCCCAAAGATTTATACTAAACAGCGTGCCTTTAATGGCATGTTTGATTATACTTTTTCTAGCTGATTTCTAGGCAGTTAATAGCTAGCTTAAGGGCCATCTAGAAGGCATGATTTCTTTTCTTTCCACAAAATGCTAAAGCTTCTTTATCATTCTATCTTCAGTCATGAACTCAGCTGCACAAGCCAAACGTAAAGATTTTATGGGCTAATCTATCATGCGAATTCGTGAACAAGAATATAAGTCTACTCATGCAGACACTAAGGATGATTTCCATTTTTATGAATGAAAAAGAACCATGCATAAACATTCTTTATTTAAAGTTTTAAATGAAGAAAGATGCAAAACAAAATGAGAACATTTTGTTTTATATGTCAATATCTTGTAAGAGGGGCAAAGTAAGGAATCTGACTCACATGGTTCCCAAGACAGCAGTTTCTCCTTTGCATTAAGTACATAAATGAGATTTATGCCCACTGACCTAATCTTAGATGCCAAAATGTACAGCAGGAACAGCTTTCTGAAAAACTTAATTTAAAATTATGGTGTTAACAAAAGCACTTTGGGAAGCAGACAACATACCCAGCATACACATACAGGCATTTAAGAGACGACTACAGGAAAGAACCTTGGTTGTTTGCATAAAGCTTCAGAGGTAATTCAACTCCACAGATTTTGCTTTTTCTCGGTGCCACCTTGATGTTATGTATTTTCAAATAAATGCACAACATCAGACAGTTGATGGTCATCACTGGAGTTCACTTAATGCCACATCTGCATTGATTCATGCTTGGAGGAGGCTTAGTTTTATTTCTAAATAGTCCTGGTAGTTTCTCTTCCAAAAGTGCAAAGCAATTTTCTTACTAAATATGAACTAAATTAACACATTGGAGAGAGGAAAAGGCTTGAGCAGCTATAGCAAGAACACTATCTTTTTTTCTTATTTTATTGTTTTGGGGCCACACTTAGACATGATCCGAAGTTTACTCCTGGCCCTGTGCACAGATTATTCCTAGCTGCTTTGGTGGACCATATTGGTGCACAGGATTAAGCCCAGGTCAGTAGTGTGTAAGGCAAGTGCCTTATCTGCTGCACTATCTCTCTGGCCTCAGTACTTTCTTCAACAAATAAATATAAGAGAAAAGGAACAATGGTGTGTTAAATACACCGTTAACCCCTGTGTGGGCTTCCTATACATAATGAATTTTTACTCTTAAAAAGCAAATGAAGCACACACACAACTAGCACTACCATCACCAACAAAATAGAAAGAAAACAATAAATGAAACGTATAATGACAGATATTAAACCAACACTTTCTGGGTGTTGCCATACAAAACAATTTCTGGGGAAAATAGCATACTGCAGAAAAAGGAACATTAAAGACACACATTTCTCCTTTATAATAGTTTAGCAAGTTAATTAGGAACAGACTAGGTAACAAATGTGTTTCAAATTATGTCAAGGTCAGAGCAATTGTACACAGGTAGGAAACTTGCCTAACACAGCTCTGACCTGGGGTTGATCCCTGACATCCCATATAGTCCCCTATTCCTGCTAGTAGTGATCCCTGATTACAGGTCAGAAGTAAACCCTGAGCACTGAAGGGCATGGCCCAAAAATCAAAAAAAAAAAAAAAAAGTGTTTTTATTCCAAAGGCTTTACTATTTCTTAAGTAGAGATTTGAAACATTGAGGTATACATAGTTATATTCTCTCCCTGAAACAGATAACCTAAGACTAAAGGCTTTTAAAGATTTATCATAAAAGTTTTTCAGTTAATGGCGGTCGGAGAGATAGCACAGTGGGTAGGGCATTTGCCTTGCACGCGTCGACCTGGGTTCAATACCTGGCATCCCATATGGTCCCCTGAGCACTGCCAGGAGTAGTTCCTGAGTGCAGAGCCAGGAGAAACCCCTGAGCATTGCTGGGTGTGAACCAAAAGCAAAAAAAAAAAAAAGTTTGTCAGTTATAAAGTAGGACGCAAAAGACTGCACAACCCACTTAAACATTTATTTCTAAATTCATTAACACTGAATTTTAAATCTCTGCCTCAGTTTATTCCAAAAGATAGTCTAATGTAAGAACTTACATGGAGGTGAATTCTTTGGGAGATAAACCCCAGGAAGGAGAGTGAGAAGGTAAAGAGAGAGTAAGACAGGGAAGAAAAAGCTGATAGTTTTATGTAATTGGTCAATGTTCTGGCATTTAAGGCTCAATTTGTCTGAGGACTGTCTGAGAAAGATCTAGAACGAACCCCAGAATTTTTTCATATCAAGAATTTTAGGCTGGTGCATTTATCATAATATCCTTGAATTTCCATGAGGCGAAGGTTGTGGCAGGTGGTAGCAACTCCCCAAACTGCATCCACCTTCCAGGCTCTGCTGGCAGAAGCAGTTCCCTTGGCTTCAGTGAAAACCCTGAGGCAGAAGAATGGGAAAACGCACAACCTGAACTTTTGGTAGAATATTGTCAGTGTGCCCAGAATGGTTTGGCACTGCAATAGCTAGGATCAGAGGTTGAGTAGCACATCACAAAGGCTCGAACACCCTTGCTTAGAAGACAAGTTATCCACAACCTATCACCACATCCCTTTTAGTCAGTTCACAGGATAGATTAATAGACTTCATAAATCTCAGATTTTTTCACTTCAAAATGCATTATTTTTCCTAAATATACCTTTTAAAGTTTAATTTATGGAAATAGCTTTGTGTTCTATGAACAATCCAATTTTCTTTACAATGTAATTTTTTCTATAAGCATATTTCAGAACAATAATTAAGTCATCGGGATACATTTAAAATTTAAAGAAAAAGGGAATGGATGATTATTTAAAGAAAAATGGATGGGACAAGAAAAGATATCAAATAGTTGTTTATGACAAGTAATTTTCACATTGTTTTTGCATTACCAGATCATTTACATAGAATTAATGTAATTTGGTAAGTTTTATTTTCTAAAAAATCTCAGTAAAGATCAGTCTGGTTTAGATTAATTTCACATATTTCTATTGATTGTTTTGGCATCACAAACAGGTTGTTTCAACTGTACTCTTTAAAAGGCTATATATCACGGTGGTTAAAACTCTTCAGGCCGTAAGGTCACATGCCTTTGAGTCCTGCTCTGCATCTTAACAGCTGTGCAAAATGGTGACAATGATAATACTTGGTAAGATATTATCATTTATATTATTATTATAAACAGTAATTTGATTCTTTAGGATTAATTTATATAATGCAGCATCCTCAGAAAAGTGTCCACCTTGTAATAACTGTCCAATGATGTTATTTGTATTATTACTGTTTGCAAAATAAAATGAAGATGCTTTCAGAACAAGTTTGTTAACTGGGTTTGTTACCAAACAAATTAAAGTTTATTAATTCATGTACAATTATACCACAAACCAATGAAAGGAGAGAGAACACAACTGAGTCAAATATAATGTTTTGTAGAAGTTGATGATTTCCAGATGGGAGGTGGAGTTTTTTAGTCTTCTGTGAGAGCAAGGATATTATCCTCATTATAGTTCACCTCACATGAGCAGTTACCCAAAACAGCTTGTGTGAGGATGCCAAATGCTTAGGAAAAAGATTAGCGAGCAGAATAAGAAATGATGAATCAGGAAGATTTTAAAAAGCTGAAATTGGATAACCAAATGCTATTTTTATTTACTGAAGATAAATTTAAAAGTAAAAGTAAGAATTTTATCCATTAATACGGAAATACGATATCTAAGAATGGCAACTTAGTGGAACTTGGCAACACACTGTGGTCAATAACCAATGTCAAAAAGAGAAGCTCTACTGAAAAAACAGAAACAGTAAATGAATTGAGATCATTTTTTCAGAAAGTATCATTTTACAACAGTTTAAAGTTACGCTGCAAATTCCTCAAACTCAAGAAAGAAAAAAATAGAAAATAGACATTAAAGGCATAACAGACAAAATAAAAGCAGCAATTTTTTTAATTAAACATTTTATTATACTACCCTGAGATATACAATTACAACATTGTTCATGTTTAGAGGTTTCGGTCACATAGTGTTCCAGCACCCGCCTCCACCAGTGCCCATTTCCCACCACCAATGTCCCCAATTCCCTCCCCCCTCCCATAGCCTGCCTAAATTGCAGGTTCTTTATCTCTTTTCTTTCTCCCTCTCTCTCCCTTCCTTCTCCTACACATTGTGGGTTGCACTACATACACTTGGAAGCCATCATGTGCATTTTTTTTGCCTGTATTTAATGCTCAGTTCTATGTTGGTATCAGCCCTTTCAACATTTATTCACACATGTTCCCTTCTCTGTCTTACCTAACCTCCTAACTCTCTCACGTTTGTGGTAATTTCCACTTTTGGTAAGACCACCTGATATATTTATGTCATGTAAATAAATGCAGTCATTCTATGTCTCTCTCTCTTTCCTTCTGACTAATTTCACTCAACATGATCCTTTCCATGTTCACCCATTTATAGGCAAATTTCATAACTTCATTTTTCCTAACAGCTGCATAATATTCCATTGTGTAGCTGTACCACAGTTTCTTTGTCCAGTCATCAGTTCTCGGGCATACTGGTTGTTTCCAGGTTCTGGCTATTGTGAATAGTGCTGCTATGAAAATAAAAGTGCAGATTGTGTTTCTGCTGTGTTGTTTTTTTAAGTATTTTATTATACCACCGTGAGATATACAAATAAAAAGATATACAATTAAAAAGTTCATGTTTGGGTTTTGGTCATACAGTGTTTCAGCACCCGTCCCTCCACCAGTGCCCATCTCCCACCACCAACATCCCCGGTTCCCTCCCCTTCCCCAGCCCTGCTCCATGGCAGGTTCTTTATTTCTTTCCCTTTCTCTCTCTTTCTCTTTTCCTTCCCTTCCAGACCATGGATTACAGAACATACATTAAAAGGTTGTCATGTGTATCCTTTTGCCTCTATTTAATGCTCAGTTCTAGGTTGGCATTAGTACCCTCGACTATTATTAGCACCCTGTTCCATTTTCTGTCTTACCTAAACTCTGACTCCCACACGTTTGTGATAATCTCCACCTTTGACAAGACCTCCTGATATATGTTTCACTTGACCTTGGATATTGGTATCATAATATGTACATATATATTTATGCCATGCAAATAAATGCAGTCATTCTGTATCTGTCTCTCTCCTTCTGGCTAATTTCGCTCAACATAATCTTCTCCATGTCCATCCATTTGTAGGCAAATTTTATAACTTCATTTTTTCCTAACAGCTGCATAGTATTCCATTGTGTAGATGTACCAAAGCTTCTTTTATCCAGTCATCGATTTTCGGGCACTCTGGTTGCTTCCAGATTCTGGCTATTGTGAATAATGCTGCTATGAACATAAAAGTAGGGATGGTGTTTCCGCTGCGTATTTTTGGTTTCCCAGAGTAGATTCCCAGGAGTGGTATGGCTGGGTCAAATGGGAGTTCAATTTCTAGTCTTTGGAGGAAAGTCCATATTGTTTTCCAGAAAGGCTGTACCAGCCGGCATTCCCACCAACAATGGATGAGTGTCCCCTTTTCCCACATCCACGCCAGCACTTGTTGTTCTTGCTCTAAAAGCAGCAATTTAATTCTTTTTAAACTTAAAATACCAGTAGGAAAAAAAACCCGATTGGTTGTACAATGGTAGGCCAGCGTTAGAGTCATATTAGCAACATCAGGAATACACTGAAATAAATTAATATGTAAACTAAAATCATTGTCCCATTGTCCACAATAGGACAAAGTAACATAAATTACTGAGTTTAAAGCACTGAGAATACTTATAAGAAACTAAATTTGTGATCAATCTGGGTTAAACATATTATTGCATATTGGCTCAAATTACTGCAAGGACCTCACAGGCACCAAACAAGTAATAGTTGTCCATTTTAAATTCTTTTTTTTTAATTTCTTAATTCTTTTTTAAAATTTTTTTATTTTTACAATTACAAAGATATACAATTAAAAAAGCTCATATTTGGGTTTTGGTCATACAGTGTTCCAGCATCCATCCCGCCACCAGTGCCCATCTCCCACCACCAACGTCCCCGGTTCCCTCCCCCCCCCCCAGCCCTCCTCCATGGCAGCTTCTTTATTTCTTTCCCTTTCTCTCTCTTTTTCTTTTCCTTCCCCTCAGACTATGGATTACAGAACATACAATAAAGGGTTGTCATGTGTATCTTTTGCCTCTATTTAATGCTCAGTTCTAGGTTGGCATTAGTACCCTCGACAATTGTTAGCACACTGTTCCATTTTCTGTCTTACGGTTTTAAAAATGGAATGGGGCTAGTGAGGCAGCACAAAAAGCTAGAACAAATGTTTTTTATGTGGGAGGCGTAGCATGGTCCCCTGAACATCACCAGAAGCAATCTATGAGCGCAGCTGGGTGTGCCCCCCAAAAACACAAAACCAAAAAATGTAATAGAGAATGTTTATTTGAGAGTATGTAAATTTAGCTTTCAGAGAAGCATAAAAATTGTTTTGTAAAATACATAATAAACAACTTTCATCAATTGCATTAGTTTTTTTTAACAGTTTGGCTTAAAACAGATAGACACCATTAATATATTTTTTGAAGGAAAATTTATATGTAAAAAAGAAAATAAAGTATGTTGGTCTTCAGTTTTTCAGAATTACTTCCTTTAGTCATGTTTTCATACCAAAACATAGTATAGCTGTAAAAAATATTTTCATATAAAACTAACCAAAAACTTTTGGAAAAGCCAAAGATCATTCATTCATTCATTCATTCATTCATTCATTCATTCATTCATGTGCATCAGGTCTGTGTTTCTTAATAATGTTAAAAGAGGATCAGTAATTTATGGATTACCTGGTTTCTTTTCTCTGTGAAAGCACAACTCATTTTAATATTCCTGTCACTCAGCTTTACCATTTTTTCAGCCTAAGTCTAATCATTTCCATCTATACTTTTACCCACTTTTTATTCTTACCATAATTGTGTTGAAGGAAATCCTAGATATCATAGGATTTCATCTGTATATCTTAGCAAGTGAAGATGGAAAACTCCTTTTATCTCTTTGTATCCCTTTACTCAGGCACGTGATTTACCATGCTGCTAATATTTCAGCACTCAAAGTTCTGACCCCACATCCATTCCCACAGTGTCAGCAGCTGTCCATGCCCCTTCCCATTCCCGATTCGTACCCATCTTGGCAAACTCAGTTTTGCATGCCTACTCTCAGGGCTATTTTTTTAATTTAATTTTTTTTATTTAATATTTTATCATCCAACATAAATCTCACCATCAGTGTGTTCCCACCACCAAAGACACTCATTTCCCACCCCCTCCCCATGCCATATATATATATGCCAATGGTATTGATCAAGTCATGACGTTTATTCCCCTGGTTTGTTATGGACTAATCTGATCTATTTCTGTTCTTGCATTGACCATCTGAATTTCTGGAACATGGTTGGGTTGAGGCCGCACGCCATGGAAACAGCCGATAGCAGCTCTGCCCCCGGGGTCTGTGTCTCTGGATCATGGCCCACAGTCCCGGAGCAGTTCGTGGATGGGTCCACCGGGCCTCCTGGATGGGACAGAGGTGGGGGAAAGGGACCCAAGCTCCACCTTCAAGAAAGCCCCATAACTTTAGCCACTGAGACCCACATACCTGGGCTTGAGATCCGCTTCTCTCTTGTGTGGGGATCTGACGAGCTGTGGAGTCGGACATTGAAAATGGCTGTCATTATAGTGCAGGGAGGTTCCTCTGACTTCTTCCGAGGCTCTACTGGGATCGCGGGCCAGGGCCAGAGCCGCCCTCCCTCCTGGATGCCTCAGGATCAGCTGAGCCTGGGGAGAGCCCGCAGCAGCTCTGCTTCTCAGGGGCTATTCTCACTGGCTTTAAAAAGTATCTTAACTCTGTTTCCTTCTATTTCACATATGAGAGATAACGTTCTGCACTGATTTCACTATGTATGATACCCTCTAGTTCAATCAATGTAACAATTATAGAATTTTGCTTTTTCCTATAACTGAATAACATTCCACTGTGTGTATATGCCACAGTTTCTTTACCCACTCATCTGTTTGTGGGCACTTGGGTTGTTTCTAGATCTGACTATTGTGAACTGCACTGCAAGGAACACAGGTTAGCAAATATCTTTGAGACTGAGATACTATTTTGGGCTCTTTTGGTAGATACCAAGAAATAGACGGGTCATATGGAATCTGAAACAATCCTTTACAGTCATGCCCACAAATCAGGTATCTGGGTGTTAACCTAACAAAGATGAAAGACTTATACCATAAATCACTATCAAAAGGAATAGAAGGTAGATAAGACCTTCGGGCCTAATAAAGAATTACTTTTAAACTGAACAATATCATCTTTAAAGTTACATATTCCTTTATTTTTTAATAACTTTTGGGGGGAAAAGATGTATTTTAGAGGAAAATGTATTTTGATGAACAAGGACCATCAATTCATTAACACACTATCAGAGACTGTAAATATATAGTCACAAATTGATAAGTGTTTTAACAAAGAAAATTTTAGGGGTTGAACAGGGGCCAAAGTACTTGCCTTGCATCCCACTGTTCCTTGAGCAGTTGCCAACATCACAGTAATCTCATGTCAGGAGCACAAAGCCAGGAATACTCCCGAGCACTGCCAAATGCCCTCCTCTACCCCAATGAAATTTATTGTAGTACAGCATCCGACATATTGCTAGAATCAATTATGAAAATACCGTCACTAAAATAACAGTTAACATCATCCTCTCATTTAGTGACCATTTTCTAATTAACAGATAAAATTAAATATTGACATTATTATATAATGCTATTATTAGCATTGCCTATTAGTCAAATTCTTATGTTTTAGACTGCCTTACTTTTTTGATATTACATTAATCATTAGCTTTTCTTTAGACATCTGTTCTGTCCACAAACACTACCATTTCCAAAGACATATTTAAAACTTTGACCCACTTTTAATAAATTACAAAGGACAAATATAATACTGACATCTAAATAAATTCTTCTGTTTTCTCACAAAAATTATATATCTGAAACTGATTTTATTTTACATGTTTCTTCCTATTCTTTTTCCAGATGCATAAATTTAACACATCTACAATCATTTTACAGGAACAATTTTGTCTTAATTTAAAATTATTATATAGGCAATTACCAATCTTGTATATTATGTGTAATAAAATTTTTCAATGGAAGTATACTATCCTAGTGAGTTTATGCACTATAGTTTAACTATTACTGTGAAAAAAAGGTAAGGGTGTTTATATTTAAAATGCATGCCTGGTATATGGTATTTTCTGCATTAGTGTTGACTTTCATTTTCCTCATCAATTCATTATACAAATGATCGCTATTCTTATAATTATACTAGGTATTACAGTACTGAAAAAATGAAACCTGAAAAGTATAATATGAATATTGTATATTTATTTGGCTTTGGAGCCACACTTGGCTGTGTTAAGGGCTTACTTTTGGCTCTGTTCTCAGATCATGCTTGAAGTACCTATCATATATGGTTCCAGGATCAATTCTCAGTTAGTGGCATATTAGACAAGAGCCCTACTCTCTAGCTGATGATATTTTAATTGAAGTGATATGAATAAATTTCTGTGAAATCCAACAGAATCAACTAAAAATGTGCCCTAAATAATGCAATTCTTTTTATATGGTCATTCTAAGATATGAATTTACAAGCTATCAGAAAATCGACTTAATGCAAACAATACTTATTAGAAAATATATTGGAAGAACATTATAATTATTTATTGAACAATTCTTAAGTGTCAGGCATTGTAAATATCTTAAACAGCTAGAATAAAAACTATTAAAATTGCTATTTTGTAAAAAATAAACTGTGACAAGAGGTTAGAAAAAAATTGCTTAAGATCACTCAAACATGAAAGTGGAAGGTGACTTGGTTGGCACATTTTTTTTTGTATACATAAATTTAAAAAAATGTTTTTCTAAATGAAATGAATTCAGAAAACTTACCAGGGGCTGTAGCAACAGTATAGTTGGTAGGGCATTTGCTTTGCATGCAGCTGACCCGGGTTCAATCCCTGACATCCCAAATGGTCTCCTGAGCCCTGCCAGGAGTAATTCCTGAGTGCAGAGCCAAGGATAACATTGCAGGGTGTGACCCATAAAATGGAAAAATGAAAAACCAAACAAACCAGAAACCTTACGAAACTCAGTATTAGCTCTAAAATGTAACAGTATTGCTGGATCAAATGGGAGCTCAATATCTAATTTTTTGGAGGAACGCCCATATTGTTTTCCAAAAAGGGCTGGACCAGTCGGCACTCCCACCAACAGTGGATCAGAGTCCCTTTTTTCCCCACATCCACGCCAGCACCGGTTGTTCTTGCTGTTTTGGATGTGTGCCAGTCTCTGTGATGTGAGATGGTACCTCATTGTTGTTTTTATTTGCATCTCCCTGATGACTAAAGATGAAGAGCACTTTTTCATATGCCTTTTGGCCATTCAAATTTCTTCTTTTTTTGGAAGCTTCTGTTCATTTCTTCTTCCCAATAGCTAGAATCTGGAAGCAACCTAAATGCCCGAGAACAGAGGACTGGGTAAAGAAACTGTGGTACGTCTACACTATGGAATACTATGCAGCTGTCAGAATAGACAAAATTATGAAATTTACCTGCAAATGGATGGACATGGAGACTATCATTCTGAGTGAAATTAGTCAGAAGGAAAAGGGCAGATATTCATTAATAGGATATAAATAGATACCAGTGTTTTACTAAGTGTGGGAAATGGTAATGGTAGACTAAAACTCAGCATTGAATATATACAAAGAGACTTAAGTGATAGACACTAAATATCTGCAGGGCTAGCCACAATGTGTAAAAGAAGAGGGAGAGAGATGCAGAGACAAGAGAGAGACAGAGAGAGAAAGAGAGGAAATGGGGATACCTGCTATTGAGGCAGCCTGAGGGTGGGTGGGAGGGGTGGGGTACATTGGTGGTGGAAATGGGGCATTGGTGGAGGGATGGGTGCTGGAATACTGTATTACCAAGAACCAATTATGAACACCTTTGTAACTGTATGTCTCACGGTGGTATAATAGTTAAAAAAAAACAAACAAAAAATGTAACAGTAATATAATATGGTATACTCACTTCTTATTTAAGTAGAAATAAATAGAAATAAATACATAAACTCCTTTCCACTATCACCAATTTCTTAAAAAGAAAACAGGATTGTATGCTATATAAGCAGTTCTTTATTTTGAATCGACAATATATTATGGCTATAACTTCAATTCAGATGACCTAAAGTAGTGAAATATGTTACTGTAACCATCATGTTAGGAATGATTATCTGTAATAACTTCTGTTTAAAGTTTTAAATATAATTACCTTGTAATTTGCCATGTTTAATTGAATTTCACATAATCCTAGCAGTTTCTAACTCTTGTATTTGATGCAGAAAAAAAGAACAGAGAAATGATACGTCACTTTTTTTTGGGTTTGTTTTGGATAATACCTGCTGCCCAGCGGGTAGGGCGTTTGCCTTGCACGCGGTTGGACCAAGCCGGCCCAGGTTCGATCCCCAGCATCCCATATGGTCCCTGAGCACTGCCAGGAGTAATTCCTGGGTGCAGAGCCCATACCGCAATACCTGGTGATGCTCTGGGGTTACTCCTGGCTCTGCACTCAGGAATTACTCCTGGCGGTGCGTGGGGGACCATATGGGATGCCGGGATTGAACCTGGGTTGGCTACATGCAAGGCAAACATCCTGCCTGAGGTACTATAGCTCTGACCCCAGTCCAAAATTTTTTTTCAAGATATTTAGTAATATTCTCTTAAAGCAAAATACAATGAAGGAGCCAAGAATGGATTTGAGTCTATGGTGTCACTGAATATTACAACTTTAGGAATGTGAATTTTCACAATTATAATATATAACTGTCCCATGAAATTAATTCAACAAAACACAATAGTACTAAATGATACTAATGCGTATTACTACATTTGGGGGCAACTTTCTGTACAACTTAACTTTATAAATGTAATACTATGCTAAATTAATCTAAAATATTATTTCCCATGATGCTGTCTGAAAATCTAAAACAACTTTCTAAGGAAGAAGCTTCTCAATAGTTAAAAGTAGAAGTCTTGATTCTTCAGTTAAAGGTTATGCATTTTAATATGATCTTTTGGTTGATTTATGTAAAGCTTTGTATTTTTCATTTTCTCAAGCCCGTCATTGTAGTGATGTATGGTACATTTAGCATCCAGTTTGCCGTAAGCAATAAAGTCAGGGCCCCAATAGAAATTTTAATATATTTTCCCATTTTTAACCTGGAGCTTTCCATTATTCAGTTATTTTGTTTGGGATTCCATGTTTAGTTGATATAATTTTTTATACTCACATTAATAATTTAAGATTTTAACTCAAAGGTAAAATTTGAATATATTAATTATTCATTAGAAAAGTTTAAGGGTCATTCGTATAACCTGAAAATCTTAGATAACTTAAAATTTACACTAACAACTTCTAAAAATTGTATTTTACATGAAAGTTTGCTTAGAGCATTTTTTTTCTATAACAAGCCAAAGGAAAATGAATAAGGAAGTAACTTTCATTAAATGGTATGCAACATGAAAGGGAAGCATACGCCTATGAATTTTTTTTATTTTGTTTTTGTAGTACTGAGCAAAGAACCCATGGTTTCACACATGTAAGGCATATGGTCTATCATGAATCACATTTCCATATAATGAGAAAAAATGTTGAAAATAACACACAAGCCATTAAATTAAAATTAAAAACTCTTGTTATGGATTAATGTTTTTACAAAGGATATGAAAATAATAAAGAAAAAGTCACATGAAATTACAATTGCATGTAATTAAACATCCTTAAACAGCTATAACAGAATAGCTTGATTCTGCAGACTGGAAAGATAGTACAGAGATTCATGCACTAGCCCTACATGAAGCTATGGGCAAGACAATATTTTGAATCCAGGAATCAGGTGTTGGTCCCAAGCGCTACCAGGCATAGCCCCTGAGAACAGACAAAGGTGGGGTGGAGTGGCTGGTTGTTATTTGTTACTATAAATGAAGAAACAAAAGAATAAGGCAGTTAATTTGGTATGGGTAAATTAATTAAGAGTATTCGATTTCAATTATGCATCATGGGCAGGATAGAGGAAGTGAAGAAATGAAGCTAGATAAGAGAATATGCAAGGACTAGAGAGGAGAGAATCAGAAATCATAATAATGTAACACCCTAGAGTTCTGTATTGCCTGAATAAATAAGCGTTTAGCAATTCTGGGGACACTAATGAAAAAGGGTGCTACTGAAAACTCTCGGTGGGGAGTTTCTATTCATGGGCAAACATTTGCTTATTTAGAAAATGTAGCACAATTTTGGATTGGGGGAAGAATAATTCAAAACTAGAAAGAAAAATTAAAGTGGCAGTAGACTAGACAGAACGTGGGAAGACTGAAAGCAGTACGTTCATTTAAAGAAATTGTATGAATCTCTTTTGTAGTATTTTTTTTTTGTAGTTTCACTTGAACTCAAGATACAATTTTAAGCAAAAGATGGGAATGGAGATCAAGTTAGATATCTCAATGCAGTAAGTATTGAGTAAGATATCTCAATACAAGAGACCTATTAGAACTAGCACATAAAGGATTAAATCATCAATTGAATTTTCATGGTAATGGGAGACAGCTGTAAGAGATGAACATACTATTTTGCACCTGGGATACTAAGGGAAAACAATGGTATTAAATAATACAAAAAGAGAAAAGGTATGTTTGGAGGGGAATACACAATCAGGGTTTGTACACACTGGTCTATTACACACTGGCAGACATGTCATCAACTCTTTAGAAATAAGGAACTAGAATTAAGAAAGAACATATTTATTGAAAGATAAGAAAATGATTGACTTAAGAATCATTTACACAGAGTGACAAGCTAACTTGAAGGAAAAAAAACAAACAGAAAAATAATACAGTTTTAAAGGAGCCATAAAAATAACTTTAAGTAAGTTATTGAAGGAGACAGAGGAAGAAGAAAAGTTGGAGTAATAGGGTGACCTGTAGCCATAAGGAAATTTCCCAGAGACACTGTGGCTAGTCTCATCTGGGAATACAATTAGGATGACGACAACTCGGAAAAAATCAGGCAGAAAGAGTTTTAAAGCTGTATTCAATGGCACTGCATTTTAGTTCTCACTATACTTTGAGGTAAAGTGTTGTTAATATGAGTTTGAAATAAAAATATAATTTTGATAGGAAATAGAATATGCATTACTTTTGCCATTCCAACATTTATTCATTGATCTTTTGGCAATCATATTTTATGTTCCCTCTAGAAAATGCCATCCAGAGTGCAGAGCCAGGAGTAACCCCTGAGCACTGCCGGGTTTGGTGTGACCACCCCCCCACCCCCCAAAAAAAGGCCATCTTGACTATCTGAGTTATCTGAGTTCAGGAGTAAACTCCTGAATGGCCTGGTCAAAGTTTACTCAAATCACTGAGATGAAATTACAAGTCCGAGAAAGGAACTAATTTTCCTATGGATTCAGAATGTCACCTCAAATCTGCTAGAAAAAATGACCCAGATTACGCAACACTTGACATGATTAATTATAACAATAAAGATAAAAGATGTCTATCAAAATTCTGAGGAAAAATGAGGGAGATGAAATAGATTTTCTATAACCATGAGTAAGATATCTCAATGCAGTCAAGAAGTCATATGTTTTGGACTTGATTTATTGACTTATCAGTCTTTAGAATCTCTGATCAAAATCTGATACTAATGTTTACATATAAATATAAAAGATATTATACTCAACAAAATGCCAGAAGAATAAATTTGGAAGATTGACATTAGATGATTTCAGTACATACTTCAAAACTGTATTAATTATGACATTGCGGTATTGGCTAAATAAGAGACAAGTAGCTCAACTAAACAGAATAGAAAGCATGCAAGTACATGCATGTAAATACAGTTCATCTTTGTTAAAGGCATGGCAATATGTGGAGCAGGTTAGAATGTTTAACAAATGGCGCTAGAGAAGCTACTTACCTATACTAATATGAATCTAACAGAGACATGACACCTCTTTACAAAAACTAATTAAAAATGAATCCTGGATGTCAATGTGAAGTACAAACTCTTTAAACTGCTAGAAGGTAAAACAGGAGAAAATGGAAATAATTTTTGGTTTGGCTATGGTCTTTTATTTAAAAAATATAGATAGATAGATAGATAGATAGATAGATAGATAGATAGATAGATAGATAGATAGATAGATAGATAGATAGAGTTTGGACAGAAAAGCTGGTCATAATAGTTGAGTAAACACCATGTAATTTGTCTTATATAAAAATGATCGCCGAGGTGCCGGAGCGATAGCACAGAGGGTAAAGCATTTGCCTTGCATGCAGATGACCCAGGCTCGATTCCCAGCATCCCATATGGTCTTCCGAGCACTTCCAGGTGCTCTGAGTGTAGAGCCAGGAGTAACCCCTGAGCATTGCTGGGTGTGACCCAAAAAGCAAAAAAAAAAAAAAAAAAAGATTGTAGAGTAAAAATATTCATAGTGGCTTTTCAAGAATTATGTATAAAATTAGATGTTCTGCAGTTCTCAGGTACTGAGGACACCTACAAGAAAAGGGGGACTGTATTTATTATCAGTGAATATCCCATCTTAGAGAAATAACATTCTTTTCTGCTAACAGACTATGAAGACCAAAACAGCAAGGAGGTGAATAATGAGATATTTATTTAGAGCTGAACATACAAAACAGCTGTTTCATCAAATAATGTGAGCTTTTGATTTTCTCTGTGTGAACAGGGTTTAAAAAGTAACAGAGGTCCAGAAAGGAAGGGGTTACACTTTCAGTAAATCTCAGGATTGATTGCCTAGTAAACTTCATTCTTGTGACAGTTACTTTTTTTGGTGAAAGGTCACCAGTATTCATTTTCTAGCATAATTACTCCTTTTAGTCTGGTCTTTGCTATTTTTTGCTGGATAAAAATGATGCATTTTCTACTCTTGTTTCTAACCTGAGATTTTGAGTGTTATACAACCTTGTATTAATTATTATATTATATTAATTATGTATACACAGTATGGGTATGTCTCAAGACGTGATGATAGACCATTAAAAATGCAAAATATTTTTTCTCACACCCTCATTTCCTCACAAAACTTTAACAATCATTTCTACGATGATACATACAAAATAGCATCTCAGGAACCAGAGTTTTAAAAAATACTTACAGTTTAATGACAGGGTTTCAAGAGAGTTCAAGGTTGCTGTTATTGATGCACAAAGAAAACTCCCAGTCCAACAAAGTGCCCACAACACTTCTCCCTCCCTATGTCTACTATGGCCCAATCCATCTCACCTCTGCCCCATTATTTGTAAACTGAAAGTTATGGGTTTTGTGCTTACTGAAGAACCAGACATTTTAATCAAGAGATTAAATCAGATTGTTACCTGTTCTACCAGAAATTTCCTCCCTCCCACTCTCCCCCTTCCTCCTTCCCTCCCTCCCTCCCTCCCTCCCTTCCTTTCTTCCTTCCTTCCTTTCCCTCCTTCCCTTCCTCCCTTCCTCCCTTCCTCCCTCCTCCTCCTCCCTCCCTCCCTCCCTCCCTCCCTCCCTCCCTCCTCCCTCCCTTCCTTCCTTCCTTCCTTCCTTCCTTCCTTCCTTCCTTCCTTCCTTCCTTCCTTCCTTCCTTCCTTCCTTCCTTCCTTCCTCTCCCCTCCTTCCCTTCCTCCCTCCCTCCCTCCATTCCTTCCTCCCCTTTTTTTAAAATTGAGTCACCATGAGATAGTTACAAAGCTGTTATGACTGGGTTTCAGCCATGTAGTGTCCCAACACTTGTCCTTCACTAGCATACATTTCTCACCACCAAGTCCCGTTTCTTTCCCACCATCTCCCCATCCCAGTCTGCCTCTTTCTTTCTTTCTCTCTCTGTTTCTCCTTTCTTCCATTCTCTCTCTCTCCCTATCTTCACCTCTCCCCACACCACCTCTAGCATTCCTTCTGGCAGTATGGTTTACAATACATCTACTACTTTCAAATTGAGATTCTGCAGTATTTTGCCAATCAGTGTATATAAAATAGAACTTTATCACGTATTTGTCCTCCATGTATATTTCCACTTCTGTTCCCTTGTTTTTTTTTATTAGAAAAGCTTTATTTCTTCTTTCTCTTTCTTCTTGAATTTTGCATAATGAAAGTTTAATCATCCTCAAACTTACAAATGCTTATGCACAATAACTGAATTCTGATTTTATAAATTATTTCATAGTTGACTATATGTTATGCTGTCTTCTCCAATGATGCATATTAGTTTTGTTTAATTAATTCTTCAGAATTGTAATACTTCATATAAATAATATGAGCTCTAATAAAAAGGTTTAATATATTATTAATAGAACAGGTCTAAAATCACTAATCATATTCTCTTAACCATCATTTGTTAAAATGATTTTATTAGATCTTACATTTAATGATTTAATTAAAATCATATATGCAAAGCATATTTTTTTTTCTTGAAATCACTGTAAATTTTGGGTTTACTTGCCTTGTCTTCCAAGTGCATATCTAAAAAGCGTAGGTATGCCACAGGCGCAAATGCATCAGCTGAATGTATAATAATTTCAGATGAATCCCTGAAATATGAAAATTCATAAGTTTTATCTACTATTTATACTGTGGTAAATAACTTATGCTAGCCACTAAAAGAGACAAAAAGCTTCATCTGATATTTCTTTCCTTTGGAATACAATATGTAGTGATTAACAAATTTTATTAGTAAGTAATTCATTATTTGAGAAAGGAATTATGAACCCTAAACTTTCAAGAAAAAGTAATGAAGCTTTCTTTTACCTTTATGAGGACACAGTTCAATTTTTTAGGTGCACTTTAAAAAAAATCTCTGAATGGTTTTAAGTTTTTAGGATTCCTATTCAATTTCACTTTCACAAAGTTGCTTGATAAGGGCTAACCATTAAACAATAGTACTTTGTCATCATTCTTCTCATTTTCAAGAGGTAATTCATTCACTGTTACACAAAATCTCAATTACCCTTCACAAAAGCAATACTAGTGATGATTTTAAGCTCTAGATGAACTCTTCACACTGCAACATCATTGCTATTAACGTGGATTGTCTGACATAGTAATTACCACAATCAGGTAAAATGGTATCAACTGCTTGCTGATACCAAATGGATACATGCAAATTAGCTCAACTTCTATCAAAGATATACTGTAAATCATTAAGATCATGAATCATTAAGATCATGCGTGAAATCATACATAAATCATTAAGATCATGCGTGAAATTCTAATAACTAATTTTATTTATTAAAAATTTTTTTATTTCAATTGAAAATTAAAAAAAAATATTTCTTATTTTTTCAATGCACAGGAATTTGTTCCACTGCTTTATACTAATACATGTGAACAGCCTTTAATCAGTGTCCTACAGAAAAATAAATTATTTTTTTTGTTCCTCTTATTTTGTTTGTTTCTGTTTTGGCGCCACACCCAGCGTGCTCAGGCCTTACTCCTGGCTCTGCACTCCAAGATTACTATGAGTGGGACTCAAGGGACTAAACATGGCTGGGGATTGAACCCAGGTCTGCCGCATGCAAGGCAAATGCCCCTATCTGATCTGGCTCTGAAAAAAAATAATTCTTACCTTACTTGACTCTTCATTACTAAGGTAAGATATTTTTTCAATCTACTTTTATAATGTGAAATTACTTGTTTGCAACAGGAAAAAAAATACTTGGCTCTAAAATATTATACTGTCATGGGCAAAAATCTATTTTCTTTTCACTTTAGGATTAGAGATAGAGAAAAAAAAGTGAGCAAAAAATCTACATTTTATGAATTGCTATCAAATATACATTATTATGTTTATGAAATAGTGATAATATTAAGGAGGCTCTATGACAAGAAAGGAAAGGAACAGAAATGGAATCATACAAGAGAGAGAATCCTGACAGAATGTACATAGGTTATATGTACTAAGATGCTTTCACCACACAGGGAGGAAAAGAAAGCGATGATGAGGGTTTTTTTTTGCTTTATGCTGTATACCCACTTAAAAAAAAAAAGTCGAGTGGTTTTATTTCTCCATTTAACCAGAGTTGCCAGGTCTGATCTATTCTTGGCTCCTCAATCAGATTTAAATTCAAATTCCTATCGATAGCGACACATATTAAATTACAATCTCTCAATTCCTGATTTCAGCCTTGGAAACTGACCGTGAGCCTTAGTTATGCCCACTCTACGCAGCATGGTTTTGATATCCTTCACCATGGTTTGCACCAGAAATATAACTAATGTGAACCAATGCCGTGTCAGTAGCAAGGGCTTCCCAGCTCTCCATTATCAATGCTTGCACTTTATCCCCAATAGAAACAGCTCAATTCCTTACTGCGTTCTGAATTGAAATTATTATCTAGAGAAAATATACATGTTCTGATTACCAAATGGGGAGGAAAAAAGTTTTTCATGACTTCTGTTGTCTATAATCTGACAAACACCATTCCACTTATTTATATAAAACTAATTCAACAGTACAGACTAGATTTTAAATGAAAAGTTTTTAAACAGAATAAGAGCACGAGTGTGTGTGTGTGTGTGTGCAGACTAGATT
The DNA here is from genome assembly GCA_021461705.1 of Cryptotis parvus. Taxonomy (NCBI): domain Eukaryota; kingdom Metazoa; phylum Chordata; class Mammalia; order Eulipotyphla; family Soricidae; genus Cryptotis; species Cryptotis parvus. The sequence continues at coordinate 79,546 of JAJIBD010026256.1, forward strand.
TTAAATGAAAAGTTTTTAAACAGAATAAGAGCACTAGTGTGTGTGTGTGTGTGTGTGTGTGTGTGTGTGTGTGTGTGTGTGTGTGTGTGTGTGTGGTTTCATTAACTTCACCTGAAACCGCTTCTAAAGTTCTTGGTTTCTATAGACTTCATGAACTTCTCTGAATCTTAACTTTAGGAGCTACTGGACTATTTCAGTAATTCAAAAACCCTGTGACCAATTGTGACACAGCGAACATGTTTTCAGTTGAGTGCCCTCCTTCTTTCCATGTACTAACACGATCAGTCCAGTCAGGCCTCTTAAACACGGAGACTTTCCCGCATCAGGCCCTATTAAAGTGCAGCCAGAGCTACAGCTTCTAGGGTGTAACTGGGGATAACTGAGGCAGATCTGAGCCTTTTAACTTTTGTCAGGTTCTCTAGATGTGAGGTCAGGCCCTACTCATTCATTTCAAAATAATAATACTAGTTTTAAAATAATGATTTTCATTTAAAAATGTTAAAAATAATTAATTCATTTAACAATAATAAGGATTTAAAACTCTAATATCTCATAATACTCAGTCATGAATGTTTGTTCCTGCCTCTCCCCTGAAAAAGACATAGATATTAACCATGGAAGATACTTATCCTTCTCCCAGTGTCATTTCTGTGATTCCATTACTCTGATATCCTGAGAAAGCCCTACATTTCTTTTTTTTCTGTTGGTTGTAGGGCCAGACATGGTGGTGGTTAGGACTTGTTCTTGGTTCTGCACTCAGAGATCACTCCTTGCAGGCTTGGGGAATTTTATGGGATGCTAGGGATTGAACCCGGGTCAACCACATCAATGCAAGCATCCTACCCACTACATTATATCTCTGAACCCTGCAAAGAATAGTCTAAAGCATCATAATTAGATTAGTGATTAACTCACAAATGAATAAGAACGAAAAGACGGTGGCTTCTCTGTGTTCTCAAGGTACAGACCCATATGTTAGCACTTACCACTTAATGTTGATTTGCCTGTTTCTCCAGTTAAAGGAAGACCTCCTACAGAGTATGGTAGCAGCTTGCAGAGTTCCACCCACATAATTTGCCTCAGTAAATGATTATTCAGTTGAACAGTATGGCTCATTTTGGCACTAGAGGCTTTTTATATCCCTCCCCTGGTACTTCTGTCTTTCATAGCATGACTAATTCCCCTCATACAGTTGTCTCAATAAGACTTAGGCTTCCTGTATACAACATTATGAGGTCCAAAAGATTCAGCTTTTAGGCATAAGGAACAATAAATAAAAACAAGAGTTTCTGATTATGTTATGTAAATTAGGACATATCTTAAAATTCTATGATGTTATAGACTTCTAGGTTGCTCAAATTTTCAAATAAATAAGGAAAGTACAATTCTCTGACATCTTCCCCTAATATCTGGTTCCCCAAAATTTGGTTAATAGCATATTAGTAAGTAAATATATTGCAAGATTCCTATAATTTGCCACAGCATAAAATACATTTCTTGAACAGGCAAATAATCTTTAACAGAAGTAATACCTAATGCATACTTTGTGATTTTATTATTATCATAACTAGAAGGATTATCTCCCATCTGTACATTTATTCTTCATTCTTCCTTTTACCATCTTCTATCTTAACTATACATAGATGTGTTTAAATCTACCTCTCTGAAGAACTAATTAATAATGCCCAGTGCTTTGGACATAATATTTAATAATTATTTTCTAAATAATTATTAAATAATGACAATTGCCAAATAATATTTGCAAAATAATTATTCTGTAATATAATTAATGGAAAATGTTAAAAGAATATTAAAAAGTGGCGAATGTAGAAATTCAGGGTCTCTCCCTGCAACTCTTGGGCAATCCTGCTGTGGGTCAGCGAGAGGGTCTGAAGATATGGTATCACAGGCCAGGATGACAGAAGGTTACTCTGCATTCATTCCCTGGCTTGAAGAACTCTAGGGCCACACTTGATGGTGTTTGGGATATCATGTGAAATTGGGGAGCAAACTTGGTTTGGCCCCATTCATGCTGTGTCCTCTGTCTTATTCCTCTGGCCCCAGACTCACCTATTCATGTTGAAAACACTGAAACTGTCCATTCAATGCAGGATTCTAATCTTTCATCAGATTAGATGATTTTCATGACCATTTTCATGGCCTTTCTGAAATTCATTCTGATAATTTTTTTCCAAAAAATGCATAAGAGTAGAAGGAAGCAGATAAAACACTCTCTGAGCATATGCAAAGCACAACATATATAGAGTGTATGTATAATAATGTAATAAATGGATGAAAGGTCCTGTTTCTCACTATACTATTTTTAACAATTTATGGCAAAGAAACCATACTACTCACCATAAACTGAACTCAGTTAAAAACAAAGTTGATATGTAAAAACGACTCCAAATAACTGAGAAGAAATGTTTAGTATTACCATTCTAAGTTGTTAAAGCCAAGAAAAAAGAAAAAGAGGATGGTGTTAATGGAACCCACAGGCTACTGATGTGGCAGTTTATCAAATGTAGCTGTAATGAAAGATAAATAATACAGGCAATTCACACTTCATGAAAGGATAAAAGTGTCAGTGTGTAGGTACCAGTTTTACTGCAGGCCATAATCAGCAAGTAAACGAAAGTGCAATGTCTAAAAAGTTTATAGCCTTCTATGAAGGCCTCGTCTTGTCAGGTATTGATTTAGGTATTCAGACGACTTCCCTGGTATTAAACAAATTGAGTGTTTGTGAACTTAGAGGACATGTTCTATTTTTTGCAACAAAAGTTGCCTCAAGCTTAATGTTAAGTTGCTTCCATCACTTAAATTTAAGAAAATAGAAGAAAATGCTGAGATATCTTACACAATTATTTTCTTCTTAAATAGAGGGCAATCCAAAGTGAATGTTTCGTACTCTCCACCTTCCCCACAAACATGGACTCCATACTTCTTAGAAAGCTGAAAACAGGAAGGGAAAATAACCGGAAGTAGAAATTAGTACAATAGTCACTTAGTACTTAATATGTTGTTTTTGTTCTTTAATTCCAAAAGATTGCAAATTACAGGAAAGTAAGTTTATATTTTGGCTTAAAAGTTGTATATGAGAAATATTACTATTTCTTTTTTTTTTTTAGGTCACACCTGGCAATGCTCAGGGGTTACTCCTGGCTCTGCACTCAGGAATTACTCCTGGTGGTGTTTGAGGGACCATAGGGGATGTTAGGGATAGAACCTGGGTTAGCCGCATGCAAGGCAAATGCCCTACCTGCTGAACTATCACTCCGTCCCTACTATAACATTTTTAATAATCTCCAAAACTTGACCAAGAACATGAGAGACCAACATGAAAAATATTACAGAGAATGAAAAATATTACAGGTTGCTATAGATCTTAGGAATGTCTCTGGATCTAAGTTCAAAGGAAGGGTAAGGAGAAAAGGCTCAAAATCATAACATAGTGAATTTACAAAAGCAACTTGTAAAAAGATGTCCCCATCTTTGACATTTGTGGAGATACAAAATATATATTGTGTTTATATGTTGTGTTTCCAAAAAGGGAAAAAAAATCTAATTAGGACTGTGAATGGAAAAAAGTCACAGATATGGTTATTATAATTGAAGTTATTAGTAAAATTTCAAGAATTTTGAGCAACTGTGAAACACTAAATCTGCACACAAATTATTAGGAAGAACTAACTAATAAATGTAACTAATTAAACTGGAACTCAAACTGAAAAATAATGCGAAAAAAACCTGTAACTTGAACTTGATATAAGCTATATTATTTGAAAGAGCTAGACACTTGGGATAAAATATTCTCTATATGGCTCAAACAAGGCTGGAGCCAGGACTGGGAGCACAGCCCCGGTTAGCCCACAGATTCTTTCAGCTCTAAATCAAAGTTGTATCATTATGCTCCAATTCCTTCACTCTGAAATTCATAGTTTTTCTGCATATGCCCTCTTCTGCTTAACTTCCTCATAGTTCAGAAGAGTGATTCCACTGATAGTTTCTATCATCTCCAATGCTAGCACTGTGGCCAAACTCTTTAACTTCATATTGAACATTTGTCTATTCCCTTATTTTGTGGTGATTATTATTCTGAATCTATTACAACCAAACTCTTAGCTATGTGACCTTAGAGATTAAAAAAATTTGGTATATGAGACCTCTGTTAGCCAGTTCTAAGACCATCTGATATCCTGAATGGACTTTCTCAAGAATTCCTTGAAGTCTAGGCAGGAGAGATAATACAGGAGTTAAGGTGCTTGGCTTGCAATGAAGGTGACCCCTCTCTGAGCCCGGGCACCACATATGACCATAGGACTGAGCACTGCCAGAAGTCACTTCTGAAGAGAGCCAGAAATAGCCCCTGAGCACAGCCAGGTGTGGCCCAAGCCTTGTCCTTGCTCCCATCCCCAGTTCCAGTTCCCTGATAAGATTGCCAGGATTGCTTATCAATGGCCGGTTGGAATCTACTCTGTGAGTGTGTGTGTGTGTGTGTGTGTGTGTGTGTGTATGTGTGTGTGAGGGTAGAAAAGATAGAGAAAGGACCAGATTGACAATAGTAGTTGGAAATGGTAATGCTGGACTAGAACTGAGTATTGAAAGTAGGTAAAGGAATATACATGATAACCCTTCAGTGTTTGTATTGCAAACCACAATGCGCAGAAGGAGGGGGCTAGGTAGAGAGAGAAGAAAAGTGCCTGCCATAGAGGCAGGCTGGGATGAGGGAGGTGCTGGGAGAAAAACTGTGGACATTGGTGCTGGGAAAAGTGCATTGGTGGAGGGATGAGTATTGAAACATTGTGTGGCTGAAACTCAATCATGAACAGCTTAGTAATGGTCTATCTTTAATAAAAAGAAAAAGAAAAGAAAAGAAAAGAAAGAAAGAAAGAAAGGAAAGAAAGAAAGAAAGAAAGAAAGAAAGAAAGAAAGAAAGAAAGAAAGAAAGAAAGAAAGAAAAGAAAGAAAAAGAAGTGAAGTCTAGGATCTTGTGACATTATTCTAGGTAAACAAGTAAGGCAGTTGGGGCTGGATCGATAGCACAGTGGGTAGGCTTACATGTGGCCTACCCGGTTCAACCCCCCAGCATCCCATATGGTCCCCCAAGCACCGCCTGGAGTAATTCCTGAGTGCAGAGCCAGGAGTAGCCCCTGATCATTGCCAGTGTGACCAAAAAATAAAAAAAAATAAAAAAAATAAAAAGAAACAAGTTAGTCATAAAGGCCATATATTTTATGACACTACTTATAAGAAAAATCCAAAAAATCCAAAACAGACAAGTTTATAGAATCTATGTAAGTAGATTAGTGCTTACATAGTGCCAGGTCAGGAGGAGGAATAGAAATGGGTAGAAATTGTGTGACTGCTAAGTGGAAACTATATTTACACTATCTATAAATTCAGCACTGATGGAACAAGGCTTAACGGTCGTCCTTTCATCTGTGTCAAGTCAACTTTGGTGAAATTATTTTCTCTTTTGTTTTTAAGTGATAGGCACCTAGGATTGAAAATTTTGCTTTTGTCAAAATTTAAGAAAAACAAATGTACTGAGGTAGACCAGAGGGAAGGATACATATTAATTACCATGACATGGTTCAATTCATAGGGATAATTCAGTAAATGAAGTCTGTACTTCTAAATAGGTGTACCTCTTGAGCTACAAATAGATAAATTCTATAGCAAACTTTTAAAAAATATTATATCAATGTGAGATATACAATTTCAGAGATGTTCATAATTGGGTCTCAGTCATGCAGTGTTCCAGCACCCGTTAATCCACCCGTGACCCATTCCCACCACCAATGTGCCCCTACGACCACCATAGGCCAACGCCCACCACCCACTCCCCATTTCACATCAGAACCCCCAGCATGTTGCAACTACAATGATCATTACAGTGTATATGTGGGCAAGACCCTGGGAAGGACCTGGCCCTAAACTTGATTATTATCAAAGTCTGGCACAGCTGTGCGATCATCCAGTCTCTTCTCCGGTATGCCCGCTGGGTCAATGGAGGTGAAAGGATGAGGGGAGGGGCCCCAAGCCAAGCTCCAGTCGAGCTGGCTTGGCCACATCAGCCCACGTGTCTGCTGGCCCTAGAAGCTGTGTTGAACCAGGCCAGGGACCGGCCAGTTTCGCCCTCTCGTTGCTCCAAGCGCCGCTCCATGCGGGTAAGCGCCTGTGCAGCTGTGCATCTGGCCAGTCTTTTCTCCGGCAATACTGGTAATGGTGACTTCTCTAGCAAACTTTGCATATTATAATTTTGGGATTTGGGTCAGACCCAGCTGTGCTCAAGTCTTGGGGGACATATGTAGTACCAGGGACAGATAAGTTGTGTATTATCTCTCCTGTTCAAACTCTAAACTTGAAATCTGCATCATACTTCTAACACCTAGTGAAGTAGTTGAATTGATAGTCAATATATGTCTACAGTCATTGACATAAGGCTAGGAGTCAGATATTGCAGTTCTGTATGAACATTATTGAAAAAGGCAACCAAAATTACATTGGTTGACTACATTAAAAAACTTTAATGTAGTCATTTTCCCTTTTCTATTCTGCAGACTTCTACTTAGATGATCGTGAGAAGTATTTTTACTAAAGTAAAAAAAAATACCCAGAGACCCACATGGAGCAGCCCATGGAGTTCCAGAGGGTGGTAAATGGCTTGGTCAGCCCCTGGCCAAACCAACATAGCTCCAAGGGTTTGCTCACACGTGCGGGGTGGTAGGGAGGGGCACACTGGCGGGACTTGGAGCGGGGATTTGGGCTCCTCCTCCCACTTCTCAACCTCCATGTTGGTGGGCGTGGCTGCGAGCTCCAACTACCACAGCCAGCAACCCCAGAAGAGAGACATTCCAGACCCACAGCTGGGCTGCTCCTGAGACACATGACAGTCTTAGACAATAATGGAAGTTAGGACAGACCAGGGCATTCCTAGGATCTTTCACATTTATACACTGTAAGGATCATTCTAGTTGCAACAAACTGGGGAGGCTAATGGAGAATGCGGAATTATAATGTCACACTAGAACTCACTATTGAATATACACATAGAGACATGATAAACCATTAATATCTGTAGGGCAAGGCACAAAGTGTAAGAGAAGAGAGAAAAGAAATACAGAGATAGAGAGATAGAAAGAGAAAGAAAATGTGCCTGCTATAGGGGCAGGCTTGGGGTGGGTGGGAGGGAATGTTTGATCATTGATGGTGGGAATGGGCACTTGTGGAGGGATGGGTGCTGAAACATTGTATGACAGAGACCCAATTATGAACATCCTTGTAATAGTATATCTCACAGTGGTATAATAAAAATTAAGGGGGAAGAATACCCAAATTCCCATGAAATTACCACCTTTGAGACCATATAAGATCAGCACCCAATTTTACTAAAGTGACTGCTGCTGGTGAAGATGGTCAACTAAATCCTTGCATTTCCCCTTCCTCCCTTCTGAAATCTTACTAGCAGGTATTTCATAAAAGACATTAGTTACAAAGATGGAGAACAGCACAGACTAAGTGACAGAACCCATCAAAAATTTTGTAGTACCAAGGACACTAAATTCTAAGGTAACAGCGAAGAATTCCGAGGACCAATTCAATTTACATACAGATATAACTACCTTCTTGTGAAGCTTCAACCTGTTTAACAAGCAGTCAGAACTTACCTCCCTTTCCTGCAGACTGGCAAATGCCTTTCTACCCCTGGTAGAACAGCAGAGGTTACTCACTGCTGAATGACACTGAGGAACGGATTTGAGGAAAAATGAGGCACAGCAAAGGGTAGAGGTACTATAATAAAAATAAAGGGATCTGGATAATATATGAACACAAAACCCTAAGATATCTAGGATTTTATGCTGCTCAATTCCCAGAAGAAAACAAAATACCAAATGGCCTGCAGTGTGCCTCCACTATAAATGATCATAATGTAAATAATAATCGTAGCCACAGAATGTAGAGACTCAATACTGATCCACCAGAACTGCAAAGTACCATATGGGAAGAGAGGAAGAAGGAAGGAGATGAAGTCAGAAGAATGAAAGATAGCAAAATCTGCATAGTCTAATGTGGAGGTCCACAGATAACGCTGACACTGGGAAGAAATCATGAATACTACAAGCATGTTTAATTTAAATACATGAAGTAAAAACACCCAGTTAAAGAGATGAAATGAGAGGAGGGAAGATTCAGGTTCCTCAATACCAAAGTTTATAGAATCATTTCAGAATATGAGTGCTAACAAACACTTTCAGTTTCATAAAAGAAATATTTAACATCCATCTAAAGAAAAAAACAAACCTGTAAAATCTGGTGCAAATTTAAAATAATCTTAAAAAACCACAAAAGATAAAATAGCTTAGAGAAGAAAGCACCAAATATAACATAATCTTAGAATCCATTATTCACTTATCCGATGGTAATTTTAGGCACCAGCATAAGTTTTCAGCAATAGTTAAATCATTTCATAAGTTAATTTAAAATAATAAATGTACAAGCCTTAAAGTTATATTATTTGAATCACAAATTACATTTCTAGGAATTTATCTAAAGAAAATATCAGCAACATGAAGACTTATTAGGAAAGATGATGGTCATAACATTTTAATAATATTTCTAAGAAATAACTTGTTGAATTTGCCTTGATATATTCATGTGTATAATACTGATTTGATGAAAACTACATAGCATTTATGTATTTTCAAAATCTGCACAGCAAGTCTGGCAAGCTGCTCGTGTCGTATTTGATATGCCAAATACCAGTAACATTTATATTGGGTCATTTCCATGACCTAATATAATGGTTTGAGGCTCTTTATGTTCCTGGTGCAAGCGGATGCCTTTGGGTTCTACTAGCATGAGACAGAACATATAGAGATATTACTGGTGCCCGCTCTAGCAAATAGACGATGAATGGGAAGATAGTGATAGTGATGTGGGAAAATAACTATGGCACAATATTAGGGACAAAATAATCTTCCTTCTGTTGGGGGAGCTCTTCTTTTCTTGGAACCTCCTTCCCACTCTCCCTTCCTACCTTCTTTCTCTGGTTCACGGCACTGTTTCAGTTTTGAAGAATGAAGTTCACACCACTTTACCACACCGTATATATAATTGAATTCACTGTGTAACTAAAATATGTAAAAGAATTTAACTACATGGATCTGTATGTATGAGGCCCGGTAAACAAATCATTATATACCAACATGTGAGCAGTGAACATCATGGGGAAGAAGACTTGGCTTTTTTTTTTTTTATTTTAGTTTGACCCACTCCTGGGAATCTACTCTGGGAAACCAAAAATACAGCGGAAACACCATCCCTACTTTTATGTTCATAGCAGCATTATTCACAATGCCAATCTGGAAGCACCGAAGTCCCGAAAATAGATGACTGGATAAAAAGCTTTGGTACATCTACACAATGAATACTATGCAGCTGTTAGAAAATGAAGTTATAAAATTGCCACAATGGATGGACTGGAAGATTATTTGAGCAAATTAGCAGGAAGACATTCAGATGACTGCTTATCTGCATACTAAATATATTATACCTATCCAGGTCAATGAAACATCACAGGGTTCTGCAAGGTGATAACACGTGGAGTCAGAGGCTAAGACAGAAAATGAATAGTGCTAACAATTTGAGGTACTAATGCCAACCTAGAACTGAGCATTAAATAGAGGCAGGATACACATGACAACCCTTTAATGTGTTTTGTAATCCATAGTCTGGAGGAAGGAAAAGAGAAAGATAAGAAATGGAAAGAAATAAAGAACCCCATGAGGAGGGCTGGGAGGGGAGGAACCGGGGCGTGGTGGTGGGAGAGGGCACTGTGCGGGATGGGTGCTGCACACTGTCCGACCAAAACCCAAATATGAACTTTTTAATTGTATATCTTTGTAATTGTAAAAATAAAGAAATTAATTAAAAAAAATTTTCATAAGTTTGTTGTTGATGTGACTGTAGTTTTGGGAGTCTTTCAAGCAGTGCTCAGTGAGGCCAGGGACCACTAGTGAACTAGTCCTCATGGTTCAGTGACAGCTTTAACAGGCTGGAGGCCACTAGGTTAATCATAGAGGTGCCAAGAGTTACCAGGGCCAAACAGTTCTTCTCAGGGGTTTCTGGGCCATACACTCCTGATCACTGAGCTGGTTTCCCAGCTTCTTGTAATACACATTTTTTAATGGCTTAAACGTTTTAAAAATTATTTTTATTTAACATTTTATTATACCACCGCGAGATATACAATTACAATGCTGTTCACGCTTGGGGGTTTCGGTCACACAGTGTTCCAGCACCCGCCCTCCACCAGTGCCCCCCAGCCACCACCCATGCCCCCCAATTCCCTCCCCCTCCCACATCCTGCCTAAATGGCAGGTTCTTTATCTCCTCTCCTCTCCCTCTCTCTCTCCTCCTTCTCCCACACATTGTACACTTCTAAGTGCACTATGTACACTTAGAAGCCATCATTTGCATTTTTTTGTCTGTATTTAATGCTCAGTTCTATGTTAGCATTAGAACTTTAGACATTTATTCACACATGTTCCCTTCTCTATCTAAACCAACCTCTGACTCCCACACGCTTGTGGTAATTTCCACTTTCGGTAAGATCACCTAGTATATTTATGTCATGCAAATAAATGCAGTCATTCTATGTCTCTCTCTTTCCTTCTGACTAATTTCACTCAACATGATTCTTTCCATATCCATCCATTTATAGCAAAATTTCATAACTTCATTTTTTTCTGACAGCTGCATAGTATTCCATTGTGTAGATGTACCACAGTTTCTTTATCCAGTCATCAGTTTTTGGGCATACTGGTTGTTTCCAGGTTCTGGCTATTGTGAATAGTGCTGCTATGAAAATAAAAGTGTGGATTGTGTTTCCGCTGTGTGTTTTTGGCTTTCCAGGGTATATTCCCAAGAGCGGTATGGCTGGGTCAAAGGGGAGCTCAATTTCTAGTCTTTGGAGGAATGTCCATATTGTTTTCCAGAAAGGTTGTACAAGTCGACATTCCCACCAACAGTGTATAAAAATTATTTTGACCATTCTCTTTTGTTGTTTATATTGTTATGATGACTGGGGACTGAACATTCTTGGTAGCATGTCTGTTAGTGGCTGCACATTTAATAGCACTATTTGCATGATTTAGGTTAGTACTTGCTGAGGGTTGCCCACTTAAAACTTCCTTCTTATCTCTATTTTTATTATTTGGGTGATAAGGGGTACATCTAGTGGTTCTTAGGGCTTACTCCTTCCTTACTCTGTGCACAGGGATCGTTTGTGGTGCTGGGGATAGAACCCAGGTTGGCAGCATGCAAGCCAGTGCCTTTCTTCTGTACTGTCTCCCCAACCCCCTATCTCTATTCTTGTTCTCATTTCCCCCCCTCATCATGCACTTAAACTATTAGGTGTGTATCTTTTTGTAGCTCTATAAATGAATTCATTATTTTGTGTGATCATATTTCAGAGTTATTTTATGTTGCACTTTCCTGTCAGCACTTTTCTGCTCAACACAAAAAATACTTGTTTTTCAACTGCAAAACTTTTTTTTGCAGTATTTATACTTCACAATGTGCATCCACCACATTTTAACTACTGAACTCTTGCAGGAATTCTTACTCTAACAACCTCAGCATTATTCAGAGAAACCTTAAAGAAACCTCAGATAAGAGCCCTTTGCGAGTGACAGCATAGTTACTTTCAGGAGGAAAGGGATATTTGATCTAGCCATTGCAATGCTGCCTTTTCAGAATGGTGGCACCAATTTACCTTTCGAGAGGGACTCTAAGTTCACACCTGTCAACAATTAGCATTATTCAGTTTTCTCATTTTGGAAAATTGGTACAAATTAACACTTCACCGTTGCTTTAAAATTTAGGATTCTTCAATTATTAAATCACTTTGTACATCCTGCTTTAACTGTATTAGGTTTATCTACTTTTTTTCATCTGTTTTTTGGTTCTTCATAGCCTGTTCATGATTTTTTCTTGTTTTTTTTTAACATGGAGATATATACCAGTAAAAAAAATCTCTTGGGTATAGTAATATTACTATATTACTTATATTATTACTTATATTATTAGCTAAGCTGACTTACTGCAATTAAGTCAAGACATATGTAAGTGGTGACTCAAGTGTAAAGTACATAAATTTAGTACTAAACCAATGTCTGCAATTTGGAGACAACGGCTGGACTAGAGCCGTTATCGACTGGATCCCACAGGATGTCAAAAGATCACGTGGCCGCTCACCTACAAGATGGTCAGACTTCTTCGTCAAGACCCTGAATGAACGTTTGGGGGCTCTTCGTATTCCAGATGCCATTGGACTACACTGGCATGCGATAGGGTCAAATGGAGATGTTACTGGTGCCTGCTTGAGCAAATCGACGAATAATGGGATGTCAAGTGATCAAGTGACTCAAGGATATCTGAGGAGAGTGAACAACACTGGTTCTTTAACCCCTTTTTTGTACCCACACATACAAAGCCAGAGACTATCTATTTCCTTTCCTTTTCTCAGAAGTTTTCTTGACTGCTCATGAAACTTGTCTCAAGGATTTGAAAAATAAATGTAGGGTTGATCTTTTTATCTCACCTAATGAGGTTAATCACATTATTCAGTAAAAAGGATATATAAGAATCCCTAGAGATTTGAGCTGCCTTAAGGAAGACAGAATCTTAGATAATAAGTTTAAAAAGATCCTCTAAATATTAAGAATTTGACAGATGACTTGTTCTGCTTTTTATATTAGAATCATATTTGCTTTGGGTAATTCATATAATTAAGTCTCTTTTATGAGCATATGCAAAAATGAAAGGGAAAACAAGGAGCAAAAGCTCAGATTGTCTGAAGTAAGATCTGAATTGTGTGATGTAACCGTGTTATGCTGTGATTGAGGGGATATTTAATAATATTAACATATTGCTAAAAGTGCAGACATTGGTTTAGTACTAAATTTATGTACTTTACACACAGATTGGACTATACAGAATCCAAAGAAAAAGATACTCAGATTACTTTTCATAATTTTCTACAACTGGGAAAAGGAATTCCAGTTCAGAAAGTGCTATAATATACTAATACTCAAGCTTTCTTAGAGAAACATTTTCTGTCACATGAAGCTACTTGTCAAAACAAGTAGCACTAACCTCAGGTACGTTCAACAGTAAATGCTTTTGTTTTTTCCTTTCTTCCTTCTTAAATTCATCTACATATATGATAAATTTCCTCCCCTTATATCTTGTGTTCATAGGTAAAATAAGTGTATTTGGGATAAGGGAGAGAAAGCTAAAGATACGAGATTAAGTGAGGAGAATGGTGTATCTGCTGCAGGCGGGGGAGCTGTTTAGAAACAGCAGGTAGGGTACTCGACTTGCTGATTCAGGTTTGATCTCCAGCATCATATAGTGTCCCCTGAGCAGCACCAGGAACGATCCCTGAGTACCGAGTCAGGGATCTCTGGGTACAAAACCAGTAAACCCTGAGCACTACCCCAAAAACACAAAAACAAAACTAAAGAGAGAGAACACTGGTTTCTCTCATACTCTTTTCCCTAATTTTCTATACTATTCTCTCTGTATTTAACTCTGGACTGTATGTCATCCTAACTCGCAAACTTTCTAGCAAACCCATGAATTGTTTTTAATTTTATAAATTATATTTTTAAGTACAAGGATTTTATTGGATTTCTTTATAAAGTGAATCTCTGAAATAGTTCATTACCTCATTCAGTGCCATAAATCATTTCAAATCTAATAATGATATTAGATACTCTGTATGATTATTTCCATTCTGTGTTTTTCCTATCAATTTAATAAAAAGAGATAATAAAATCTCGTCAGGTCTAATATGCTTGATAGTTTGGTCAACTTGTGAAATCTGTATGTAAAGTGTCTTACAAAACCACAAAACCCTGGAATGCTATCTTTCTTCTAAGAGAAAGAGACAGAGGAGGATCAGCCACTAAATCAGTGTAAGGTTGATGATGACTGAAGTTAGAGATGAGTATTTACAAGATTTTGACTATTTGTGGTTTGCCTTTACTTCTAAGAAGTGATCTATCTAGAGTCCAAAGAAAGGCTAGAGAATTACCCAGACCCCCCACTCTAGCTTTTGCTTCCGAGCCTTTGAAGTCACTCAGCACCTTAGTCAGCTTCTTGGTGTTTTTCTCTCCCCCACCCCCTGGCTGGCATCTCTGCAACATTTTTTTCCTAATTAAAAATGTTTTGAGGAGAAGATAACAATGTGCAGGATTTCTGTTACCTCTGCAATTCTGGAACCTCACATTGTTTCCACTTTCAAAATTCTCTAATGCCTTTCAACATTAGTTTAGCTGTGAATTTATACAACCAAAATAGTTGTGCTGGAGAGCTGATCTGATGCTTCAAAATAGTTCACTGTATCACTGTCTTCCGGTTCATCATCGATTTGCTCGAGCAGGCCCCAGTAACATCTCCATATGTCCTGTCTTATGCTAGTAGAGCCCAAGGCATCTGCTTGCTCCAGGAACATAAAGAACCTCAATCCATTCCAGAATGAGGTATATAATTGTTACTGGTACTTGGCATATATATCAAATACAATATGGGTAGCTTGCCAGGCTCTGCCGTGCAGGTAGCATATTCTGTAGATCGCAGATCAAAATAGTTACACACTGATATTTCATTATATATACATATTAACAGATGAACTTACAGATAAATCATATGTGCTTGAAAATACATGCACAGTGATACTTATTCTACTATAATTGGTAATAGCAAAGAAAAGAAAATAATGAATAAAAGCCATTATTAAAGAAAAGATAGTTTGTTATATATTGCATACACTATGAGCAGATATATTACTTGGATTTTTGTGCATTAAATGGAATATGAAATATAAAGACATCTCGCTGAACTAGAGCGAATCGTCACACATCATGTATCTAAAAATAGATAATGCTGCATCTATGTGCATATATAAATATATAGTATCCATCAGTAAATGCACAAACTGAGGGCCTACTACTAACAGTATCCCACCCGCATGGCAGAGCCTGGCAAGCTACCCGTGTCGCATTTGATATGCCAAAAACCAGTAACAATTATAGACCTCATTCCCATGACCTGAATAATGGTTTGAGGCTCTTCATGTTCCTGGAGTGAGATGATGCCCTTGGGCTACACTAGCATGTGACAGGACATATGGAGATGTTACTGGCTCAAACAAATCGATGGACAATGGGAATGAACGACCTAAACCTGAGTTGCGCAGGAGGAAAAGAGTGCATGGACTGCCTTCAAAAACATCCGAACAATAGCCAAAAGATCAAAGAACCTCCGGCTCTGGGCACATCTCTTTGACTCCACTGTTCTCCCTGCATTAACATACGCCTCAGAGACCTGGGCCCTACGAAAGCAGGATGAGAATGCTATTCGGGTCTCCCAGAGAGGAATCAAAAGAGCCATGCTTGGAATATCACGCCTCACTCAAGTCGCTATTCTAAAATCAAGGAAGCTGTCTCATTTGCCAGGACATCAAAAATCAGATGGGCTGGTCATATAATGCGATCTGGAGATGACTCTTGGACTAGAGCCATTATCGATTGGATCCCACGGGACGCCAAAAGATCATGTGGCCGCCCACCTGCAAGATGGTCAGACTTCCTTATCAAGACCCTAAACAGTTCAAGACTCTTAATATCCCCGAAACAAACAGATGCTGTTGGGCTACACTGGCATGTGATAGGGTCAAATGGAAACATTACTGGTGCCTGCTCAAGCAAATCAATGAATAACGGGATATCAAGTGATCAAGTGATATATGTATATATGTATGGAGAGAGAGAGAGAGAGAGAGAGAGAGAGAGAGAAAGCACAAAACTCAACAACAGCCTAAAACCTACCACCAAAAAAGAGTAGGGAGCAGATGCTTCCTCAAAGAAGTCATACAGATGACCAACAGTCATGTGAAAAAGTGTTTATCATCACTGATTATGAGGGAAATGCAAATCAAAATGAAAATGAGTTATCACCCCACTCTAGTGAGAATGGTCTATATCAAACAGTTCAGAAACAACCAGTGCTTCCAGGGATGTGATGAAAGAGAACTCTGATCCACTGAGGGTGGTGAGACAGCTGCAGCGGGAGCTAGAGTGGAGGGTGCCAGGTCACTTTGGATCTCCACCCATGGAACTGGTAGGGAATCAGAATGTAGGAAGGGATGCCTTGGGGGTAGGGTTTGGCAGCTCTCTCTCTTTCTTTCTCTTTCTCAGTAAGACCTAGAAACTACCCTCTCTCTCTCTCTCTCTCTCTCTCTCTCTCTCTCTCTCTCTCAGTAAGATCTAAAAACTACCTGAGTACCAAACAAAAAGATGAGTGGATAAAGAAATTGTGGTAGATATAAACAACAAAACACTGCAACAAATCATTGTAAGAAATGATAAAATATGCATTTCTCTATAACTTGGGTAGAACTAGAGGGGATCAAGAGTGTACTGCTTCAAGATGTATACTCTTTCAGAAACATTTAGAAGAGCAGAATCTTAAGTGTGTTGTTGGTACTAGCTAAGGCATTAGAAGATACTATACTTGGTCACTGTTATAATTATCTCATAAATATATAAAGGCCAGAATCGTGGTACTTCAGAACTAAAATTTCCTTGGGTAAATAAAGTGTGTATGTATGTGTGTGATTCAAAGTAGTTTTTATTTGTTTTTCCTCCTATAGGTTATAAAAGAAATCTTTATGAAAATAAATTTAGAGGGGCTGGAGCAATAGTACCATGTGTATGGTACTTTGGTACTTGCCTTATATGTGGGTGACAGGTCTCAACCCTCCCATCCTACAGGGAGTGACCTATCACTAAACATAGAGCCAGGAGTAAGCTCTGGGTGTAGCTGGGTGTGGCTTAAACCCCCATGTTCAGTGTGATGCTCCCATCAGCACCCCCCAGAAAAAGAAATTTAGAGGAATGTGAGGGGGAGAGAGAGAGAGAGAGAGAGAGAGAGAGAGAGAGAGAGAGAGAGAGAGAGAGAGAGAGAAGGCAGGCTTCTTCAGAGGAAGGAAAAAGGCTGACGACGGTGAAAGAGGAATCCTCAGTTTCCCCTTGCCAACCAGAGAGAAGCCCAGTTTCTCCCTCCCAGCAATTCCATTTCTTCCAATTGACCTACCCTACCTCATCCTAAGGCCCTATCTTTAACATTCCTAGTATTCCCCAGGACCATACAATTCTGTCCAGGAAATAGGAAGACAATGAACAATACCTTTCAATATCTTTTTGGCATATAGCCGGAGAGACTCAAATCACTCAAACCAGGGAACCCTAAAGATTCCCTGCATTCTCTGGAATACTTGATTGATAACAGTGCAAAGGGCCTTTAAAAAGGCTAACAACAAACTTACTCTTAACTTAATACTATACTATGTTCATCCCCGCAAAGGGGAGTTCCTTTTCTTTCTCTTCTACTTTCCAATAAAATTGTCTATTTTCCATCTCTGAGCATCTTTATTATTTAATCTTTTCATTCTTGAAAATATCGAAGAACCTGGGAATTGCAATCAAACAGAGACCAGCTACTGGTGCTTCTGCCTCACCTGCATCAATGACTTTGTTGGTCTCAAATTCCCTACACTTCACTTCATCACTTGCTCACTTGGCATCCGGTTATTCATTGATTAGCTTGAGCGGGCACCAGTAATGTTTTCATTTGTCCCTATTGCGTGCCAGTGTAGCCCATTGGCATCTGCTTGCTCCAGGAATATGAAGCCTCAAACCGTTTGTTCAGGGTCTTAATGAAGAAGTCTGACCATCTTGTAGGTGGGGGCCACGTGATCTTTTGACATCCCATAGGATCCAGTCAGTAACAGCTCTAGCCCAGCGGTTGTCTCCAAATCCCATTACAAGTCCGGCCCATTCGACACCTGGTCAAATGAAACAAACCCCTGATTCTGGATCATCGATGGAGGTCGGAACTCCAGATTCCTTTTCTCACTTGAGTGAGGCGTGATATTCCTAGTATAGCTCTGACATTATTCTAATAACACCAAACATTAGCCAAACGGCACAAATGATGGCGGACTTTGACCGAGAATGTGGAAAGATAGGTCTACAGCTGAATCTAAAGAAAACTATGTTTATGAAAAATGAACTAGTTTCAGAGGCCCCATTCACTCTCAATGGAACAAACATCTCTGAATGCAGCAGTAATGTGTACCTAGGTCGAGAAGTCGACATGATGAACGACCTAAAACCTGAGCTGTGCAAGAAGAAGAGAGCGGCATGGAATGCCTTTTAAAGGTATCAAAGAAATAGCCAAAAGGACAAAGAACCTCCAGCTCCGGGCACATCTCTTGGACTCCACCGTTCTCCCTGCATTAACATACGCCTCAGAGACCTGGGCCTTATGAAAGCAGGATGAGAATCCTATTCAGGTCTTCCAAAGAGGATGGAAAGAGCTATGCTTGGACTATCACGCCTCACTCAAGTGAGAGAAGGAATCCGGAGTTCTGACCTCCATTACTATTCCAGAATGAGGGACGCTGTCTCGTTTGCCAAGGTATCGAAAATCAGATGGGATGGACATCTAATGCGATTTGGAGATGGCGCTGGACTAGAGCCGTTACCGACTGGATCCCACGGGATGTCAAAAAATCACGTGGCTGCCCACCTACAAGATGGTCAGACTTCCTTGTCAAGACCCTGAAGGAATGGTTTAAGGCTCTTCATATTCCTGAATCAACCAGATGCCATTGGGCTACATTGGCACGTAATAGGGTCCAATGGAAATGTTACTGGTGCCCGCTCAAGCAAATCGATGAATAACGGGATTCAAATGATCAAGTGATCAAGTGACCCTTCTTCAGCTTCTCCATTTTCAAAGAGCTCTGTATTTGCATCTTAAAGTTTCCTCATGCCATGGTGTCGTGGAACGCCGCCGGGGTCCCCGGCAGTGTCAGGACAGAGGTTCTCTTCTACCTCCAAGGATGCCAGGAGAACAGATGAAAACTCACGAGTCCGGTGCAGTTCCAAAAATGGCTTTTAATAGTACCAAAGCTCTTCCACAGCACTCCAATATAATGAACAAACTTTAGCTCTGGTCCGAACTTAGACCATACAAAAGAGCCTAAGTCTCCCACCAAAAGAGAGAGGACCTCACCAGAGCTGAGTCCTACCCAGAAGAAGGAGCAAAAGGCCAAAGAGCAAAAGCAAAAGGCCAAAAGCCAAAAGCCAAAACCCGAAAGCTAAAAGGCCCAAAAGGCAAAAGTGAAGTGTGAAGGGGCCTCAAGTCAGCCCCTTATATACACCAAAGTAATCCAACTGGGAATGTCATGTCAACAAAGAACTCTAAACAGAGTGTAGTGCCACACCCTATTGCAGGTATAAACAAAGGTTATGCCAAGGTTTAATCCTTTCTACCAAGATTATCTCTTATGTAAAACACTGGGGGGGGTCATCTTAACTTCATGAGCTTCATGTAATCTAGATGGTACCCACAAGGTCCTTATTATTATCTGCACCAGGGTGATTCTGAGTATCTTGTTCTTGTGTACTGAAAGGGTCACACTCGCCTGCTTAGAGCAAACTAGTATGATCCTTCCTATAGTCTTCCTATAGTCTCAGTGTAGCCAGGGTGGTAGTCTCCTGGTAAATTCTAACTGTCCCACGCTGGGTGCAGTGGGTATAAAGAGGAGCTGTGCCCAATCTAGAAAACATAGAAGTCTTCGTAGATGTATAAGTCAGAAGTTATTCAATCAAGGTGACTTCTGTAACTGCCACACCCTCTAGCAGTGTTTACATAGAAGAGAAGTCTCATGAGAATGAACCTTGGCTTAAATAAGATTAAGCTGGGAGTGGGCAAAACAACAAAGCTCCCAGATTAGCTAAACCTGTCCTCCAACACCATGGGGCTACTTAGGAGCCAGAATGTGCAAGTTTTATTATTTCCCAAAAACTCATTACCAGGCCCCCTATCAATCTGCCTGCAAAATCCCTGGAGATTCCAACCTCTTAAATATTTAAGGGGGTACATGAGTCTATCTTTTGTTTATCTTTTTTAAAAAACAAGGTCCACAATGAACTAAACTCTTAGAACTAAAAACAACCATGGCAGATGTATAAAGAATTAAATGAAAGAACTAAAGTCTTTGGCAAAACCTTGGTGGTCACATTTTAATGGGGCCTGGGGAGTGCCAACAAACAATATACATATGAATAGACAAACAACTACAGTAATTTGGAGAGATTCTTAGGTAGTTAAGGGAGAGTTTCTCTGAGGACTTAGCATTTGAAGCCATCACTTAAATTATGAGAAAACATTAATCTTGTGATGGTCTGAGGAAAAAGCATTTTAGGCAGAGGAAAGTGCAATGGAGAAAGTGCTGAGTAGTGTCCCCAAGAAATAAAGAGATGTGGCTGTGGCTCAGCTCTGTGTGTGTGTGTGTGTGTGTGTGTGTGTGTGTGAGAGAGAGAGAGAGAGAGAGAGAGAGAGAGAGAGAGAGAGAGAGAGAGAGAGAGAAACCCACAAATCACTCTGGAATCTCTATGAGTAAGGAATCATGGCAGGGCTAAGGTAGTAGTTAGCATTAAGGGTTAAGAGGTGATGTGTATTCTAGACAAAAGATTATATTTTGGCGAATATATTCTTGAGACAGTGCAAGCAAGATGAAGTTAACGGGTTGGACACAGCAGTTGAGAGAAAGAGGAGTCTCAGTGGGGATGCACAAAGTCTTGAAGTAAGTCAGTGGCACAAATTGAATGAAATAGAATACATATAGAACTATTATTTTGCAGCAGTAATAAGCAACATCTTGATAGAAGCATTTCCGAAAGTGTGTCTAACTGTAAAGTAGAAATAAAAAATATCTACCATGTTTGAGGAAATGGAAATTAATGGTGACTTGTCAAAGATATGAGGAGAAGCCAGAATAAGTACATGAAATATCTGAGACATGAAGTACTATGAATATGGATAAAACTTCTGGGAAAAAAATTATTTTTAAGAAAGAAAGAAGCAAAAAAAATTAGTAGAGTGAAGGAGGAAAATTTTTTAGAATGGGAGAGTCAGTAGCATGTGAAGAAGTTATTAAGAGAGAGAGGATGGACATACTGAGAAGGCTGGTCCAAAAACCAATGGGAACCAGGGTAGAAGAAGAGGATTATGTGCAGTAGTGATACTTTTAACAGTCATCAGAAGAAAAGGATGTATGGGCTTAGATAAGTTAGGGGACGTACATAGAGCTAAAAGGCTTTCCAGTATGATGGCATCTATCATTTTCTTTGTGGGAAAGAAACACATCATACACTCAAAGGAAAAGGAAGGAACATGAAATTTGAGAAGAAAATGTCATTAGAGATAATGGGTAGGGAACTTTTTCTAGAAAAATGTAAGATTATATTGAAGAATCCACTAAGACCAAAATAATATCGGTGTTTTTTTAGCACAAGTATTCCATGAAACTATACAGATTATTCATCATACACATTTTAGCAATTCCCAAATCTTACTTCCTTTTCTACAAAGAAGTTCCATTTAATTTTAATTTAATTAATTTTATTATTTAGAAAACATGTTTACAATAGTGATAACATTTATTACTTCAATTTTTATTGTTGTTTAGATAATATGTTTACAATAGTGGCAACATTTTGGATTTATTGAACAGTTACTGTGCCTCATTGACACCAAAGTTTCAAAACCCTCCACCAATATCACAATGTTACCTACAGTCTATCATTTCATATTATATTACCCAAATCCTGCCCTGCCCTGCCCTGCCCTGCCCTGCCCTGCCAGTCTATCATTTCATATTATATTACCCAAATCCTGCCCTGCCCTACCCTGCCCTGCCCTGCCCTGCCCTGTCCTGCCCTGCCCTGCCCTTTTCTTTATATTATACTATATTACCCAAATCCCTGGACTTGGTAATATAGTTTGTAATACAAGGCAAAGGTCTTGTTATCATTTTACACTACCTATTCCTTTATCTTTTTTTCTCTATACATCACAGATAAGTGAGATCACCCAGTATTTGACCTCCCTAGGTCTTAAATTTGTTTAATGTGATACCATTCAGTTCCACTCAAATTGTAGTGAACTGCAAGACTTCATTTCTTTTCTTAAGCTGCATAGTATTCCACTATTTATCTATGTGATAGTTTAGACATTTGGGTCGTCTCCATAGTCTTGCTACTGTAGTCTCCATAGACTCGCTATTACATTGTACTGAACAGAGATAAGCATGCATCTTTTTAAATTAATGTTTTTGTGCTTTTGTCATTCCCAAACAATTTAATGCCTTTTTTAAATCTACATTATGTTGGCAGAAGAGAATTTTAGTCTGATAGTACTGAACAGATGGCAGATATGGATATAATGGCAGCTATAAAACAAACAGCTATAAAAAGATTCCTATCAGAAGGGCATGGAAAATAACCACATTGAATTTTTTATTATCACACAACACACACACACACACACACCTGAAAGTTATATAACATGATGCATTATTACCTCAATAAACAAAAATTTCATTGAACTGTATAACACAGATTAAACACATATAATTTCTAGATATGAATAATAATATTTATCCTTAATTTTTTTTGTCTTTGGGCCAGTGCTTAGGTATTTCTCCTGGTTTTTTGTGTTCAGTGATCACTTCTGTCCGTCTGTATCACTGTATCACTGTCATTTATCACTGTAAGACAGTGATACAGTGATACAGTTAGAGATTCCTCGTTCAAGCCCAATCCCACCACCAATGTGCCCCCACCAGCACCAAGGACCCTCATTTCCCACCCACCCCATCCCCCTGCCTGCTCCCCTAGCAGGCACTATGTTGACAATTATGCCCATATAAGAGAACAGTATTGATAAAGTCCCGCCATCTTCCACATCCGGACTTCCCTTTCATCACAACTCCACCCAGCAGACCAGACTATCACAGCCCAGCTCGCGCGGCTGCTAGCGGCCGTGCGGTTCATCAATAAATGCTTTATTCAGAGGTGACTACAAGAGTATGCCACCAGCGGGGGCAAGCCTGGCAAGCTGCTCATGTCGTATTTGATATGCCAAATGCCAGTAACATTTATATTAGGTCATTCCCATGACCTAATATAATGGTTTGAGGCTCTTTATGTTCCTGGAGCAAGCGGATGCCTTTGGGTTCTACTAGCATGAGACAGGACATATGGAGATATTACTGGTGCCCGCTCTAGCAAATAGATGATCAACTGGAAGATAGTGATAGTGATAGTGATCACTTCTGGCTATATTCATAGGACTATATATGATGCTGGGATGGAAACTGGGTCAGCACTGTATAAGGTAGAAATCTTATCAGCGCAAAAAATATTTATAGTAGAAAAAACTGTGGGAATTGGGGCAGTATATTGGAACCCTGAACTTACTGCTCAATAATTTTGTAAAATTAAAACTGAGTTTGGGAATAGTTTGTTAATTTAAGAAAAACACAAAAGACAAACTGTTGAGAAGAGTCCTACAGAGGGAATGGAAAACAATTATCTCACCTATTACCTCAAATTATGTAAAATCAAATATGAATTGCTATATTTATATAATTATTTAAAAATTTTATATGCTGGCATTTATTAGATGTTCAATGCTTAGTGAAAGAAACAATGGACATTTTAGGGGTCCTTGAGTGTTCAGCAAATATTGATAAATCATAAAATAATAAAATGCAAGTCCAAAGAAAATGTGAAACATAAAATTAGTGAAGAACATAAATACTAACAATCTGTTCAGAGACAATGTTGAATTAAAAGCACAGGAGGGAGGGAAATTGATTCTTTTTGGTGGGAGGGTGGAGACACATGTTTTGGGTCACGCGTGGCAGTGTTTGAGGGACCGCATTCAGTTGTGGGGATCAAACCAGGTCAGTTGCATGAAGGACAAGAACCTGATCCTTGTACTATCTCTTTAGCCCTGGGAAAATAATCCTTAGAGGAGTTTAATTCTTTCCGGGAAGTTGGGTGATTTTCTTTTTTCACTGTGATTGTGAGATCTAAAAACTAATCATACACTACTCAAGTTCTTGAAACACTACATAATGTTTCAAGTTATTGCACTACATAATGTTTCAAGTTTTTGAAACATTATGCTAAATCATAATATTTCCCTCCTAAAATCTAGTAAAATCCATTAACAAAATCCTTCTTAAATGTTTAGAATATACTTCATATTGACAATGAAAAGGTTAAACAGTTGTAACTTAAAAACTTAAAATGATTTCTTCACTACTCTGCAAATTAATTTTTAATGGGCAAAAGAGAAAAGATAAGATAATCTCTAAAAGAGGATTAGAGAGTTAATTAACATTTCTCATTCCATTTTCATTTCATTCACTAACACTTCTGATGAAAAAAGCATTTGATCATGGGAGCTATCAGATACTTCTGGAGTATAGTAGATTTTTGATTATAGAAACTTTTAGATATTTTGGAATATAATATTTTTATGTTACATAGAATGCCAATTTTGATAAAGGGAAATTTCTAACAGTACATTTACTAACTATAACTTGCTCTTTTATTTAAACAAACTAGAAATAATTTTCATAATTTTAGACGTTTTACTATGCATTCACTATTTTTTTATAAAAAATAATCAAGAATTTGTGTTACTCTAACTAAAACTGTTCTCATAGTGAGCATATTTAAAAGCACATTAAAAATAAATAAATACCTGGGGCCGGAGCGATAGCCCAGCAGGTAGGGCATTTGCCTTTGCACGCCGGCGGGCCCATGACGGCCCGGGTTCGATCTCCGGCATCCCATATGGTCCCCGAGCAATGCCAGGAGTAATTCCTGAGTGCAGAGCCAGGAGTAACCCCTGAGCATCGCTGGGTGCGACCCAAAGAGCAAATAAATAAATAAATAAATAAATAAATAAATACCTATATTTTGAGTAAGATATAAATTCTTACCTCTAAGAGATAAGGCTCCATTTGATCTAGTGTTTTTCCAAGATGCTTATCTGGATCTAAACCTGCCAAGAAAGGTTAAACATTTTAGATAACTATCAGATGGAAGTCTAGAGAGACATTTCCCTCCTCTCTTCTCCTAGGAAAACAGGATATATATATATTTTAAATGATTTTGATCCTAAAGGAAAATGTACCTCGCTATATTTATTTTCTTATTCCCCTTGGTTAACTCTTCTTCTTCAGAAAAATAGGCTTAATTTTTATTTCAATTGCATCATATCAACTACTGGACTCAGCATTTGTGTTTATTTTCCTTTTGAAATATTTTAATTAAGATGAAACACAAATATAATTTCAGATTTACATGAGATTTAAATCCTTGGTATTAGCATACTATAATTATTATTTTATAGATGGGCAATTTAAGATTTTCAGGTTTTTTTCTGTTTTGTCTTAAATTCAGACTTAGAGGATAAGAGTAGAAGATGGATTTTTAGGCATATAACATTTTTTACAAATAGTATATGGACACAATTGTATTATCAAATTAAATAATATTTCAACGATACATTGAATATGAAAATATGCATTCCAGGTAAAACAGGGACAACTCAAAAGGTGCAGGAAGCTCAGATTCAATCCTGAGCACAATATGGTTCTCTCGGCATCGGGGGTTACACCTGAGCACCGATTCAGAAGTAACCCCTGAATGCCATTGGGTGTAGACTCAAGTCAAATAAAAACAAAAGGACATCTGTGAAAAATCATTATACCAACAGCTTCTGCATAATCATTGACAAAGACATTGAGCTACTATAATAGTGTAGTTTATGTATGTGATAAGTGTATAGGTGTTTACATTTTTATGGAGAGAAAATAAATTAAATTTTAAAACTTTAAGAGAAATTTTCCTGAAAAAGAGTATTTATTTTCATTAAATATAGTATCACTTCTATCATTTGTCTTCCCGTTGTCCACTGATTTGCTTGAGCGGGCACCAGTAACATCTCCATACGTCCTGTTGCAAGCAAGTGTACCCCAGGGGCATCTGCTTGCTCCAGAAACAGGAAAAGCCTCAAACCATTCCTTCAGGTCATGGGAATGAGGCCCATAATTGTTACTTGTTTTTTGGCATATCAAATAAAACACGGCTTGCCAGGCTCTGCCATGTAGGTGGTATACTCTCAGTAGAAAGCTCTTATCTTGAGCATTTACTGATGAAATTCAAAGGGGAAAGATCAGGTTTTATCTTGGGTGGAGCTCAGAGGAGCTGTGGAATCTGGATGTTGAAAATGACTGACCTCATGGTGTGGGGGGTTGCTCTGGCTTACTGCTAGGCTCACTGGGATGATGGGTCACAACTAGAACCAACCTAGTATTGTATACAGTGTATAAATGTAAAAGATCTTGGAAAGGACCTGATCCCAACATCTAGTACTATCTAAGACTGTCGCGCGGCCACAGGGCGGCCACACGCCCGATGGAGCTGTGGGTCTGGCATGTCTCTCTTCGGGGTAGCTGATGTGGAGGTTGAGGAAAGGGCAGAGGAGCACAAATCCCGCACCAAGTCCGGCCAGTGTGGCCCCCTCCCCGCACGTGTGAGTGAACCCTTGGAGCAATGTTGGACTCGGCCAGGGGCTGGCCGAGCCCCCTTACCAAGGACCGGATATAAAAATATCTATACTATCTATCACTTGTCACTTGTCTTCCCATTGTTCATTGATTTGCTCAATTAGGCACCAGTAGTATCTCCATATGTCCTGTCATGTGCTAGTGTAGCTCAAGGGCATCTGCTTACTCCAGGAACACGAAGAGCCTCAGACCATTCCTTCAGGTCATGGGAATAAGGTCTATAATTGTTACTGGTTTTTTGTCATGTCAGATACGACACAGGTAGCTTATCAGGCTAGTATAGATAATTTTATATAGCCTATTATTGTAAAATCATACAATAAACAAAAGGTACTTTTTTTCTGTTAATAATAAAATAAGCTACATATGTCAGTCTTTATAAGCGGTGTCATAGGGTCTGAGTTAATATTTAGTGAGGGTGGTAATTGCCTCTATGATTCATAATCTGATGTTTAATGTATTCCATAAGTGATAGATCGAAGAGTAATCCGACACACACAAACTATCAACAGACATATAAAACTAAATGACTGGCAGAATACCCGAGAAAAATATATTTTGATACAAAAATCAACTGGCAGCTATGTTTTATGATTTTGGTAGGCTTCTTCATCATGAACAATGATTCAATATACTATATAGTTGGATAGAACTACTTTCCTCCAAAATGTCTGTTTTTTATTTATTTATTTATTTATTTATTTATTTATTTATTTATTTATTGCTTTTTTTGGGTCACACCTGGCGACGCTCAGGGGTTTCTCCTGGTTCTGCACTCAGGAATTACTCCTGGCGGTGCTCAGGGGACCATATGGGATGCTGGGGATCGAACCCAGGCCAGCACAGGCCGGCCGTGTGCAAGGCAAACGCCCTACCTGCTGGGCTATCGCTCCAGCCCCAAATGTCTGTTTTAATAATGGAAATCTTATCTACATTCATTATGGTTTACAGAGTCTTCAGAATGGATCCTTTTACTTTAAATGAACACCATTTCATACTCGTAGGCTAACGAACTTGAGTAAAATAACGATTAGTTCTTTTTTTCCTGATGACTTCTAGTTAGTCTGTGTAAGGTGCAGTGTGTCTTTGTTTTCCTGTATCTTCATTAGAAAGTTATAATTCACTGGGAACCTTGGGGTCACTGCCCATATGACACACATTTCAGATTGTTTTTATAAAATATTTTCTTGGATAAGATCCAGAATTCTCTAGCAACTGTTCTCGAGAAATCAATAGGCTGAAATTACCTGGGTCCTGGGAAGTTTCATCTATATTAGCTGGGACTATCATATATGGGATATGGTATGAAGATTATTGTCCAGAATATATTCAGATATAGAAAATTTCCCAATATATTCTTTACTGATGATTCCATAAGTCATGCATTCCATCAATGAAATGAAACTCTCTTTAACTTGTTACAAATACAAATGCCCTACCCTTTGGACTATCGCTCTGACCCTCATTTGGATATTTTCTTTTTTTTATTTGTTTGTTTGTTTGTTTGTTTATTTAGTTGCTTTTTGGTTCACACCCAGCGATGCTAGGGGTTACTCCTGGCTCTTTGCTCAGGAATTACTCCTGGCAGTGCTCGGGGGACCATATTGATGCCAGAGATTGAACACGGGTCGGCCATGTGCAAGGCAAATGCCCTAACCACTGTGCTATTACTCTGGCCCCCAATATTGTCTAACTAGGTGATATGCATGGAAAATACTGACACTCAATATGCTTAATAATTGAGAACAGAAGGTCAGGGACAAATTAGTATCAATAAAATATATTTCTGATTGGCATCATTTTATGCTTTGGATGATTTAGGGAGAAGCATTTTAATAATAAAGGCAAAATTTGAATTAAAATTTGATGCAAAGCTAAAAACACAAGTAATTTCTCAGTTTAAGTTACCTGTTTTACCAGCAAGAATCCACTTATACATTTTAGTTCAACTAAAGAATGATACCAATATATCAATATATTTCATCTCCAATGAGTCTATTATGTAAAACAATTTTAAAGTATAAGAATATATAGCAATATCTTGGTCATTTTAAAATCCACATTACATGACCATTCTATTTTTTATATTAAAGCAGTAGCCCTTTACCTGGCAATTGTAGTAGGACCAAAAGCATAATCTTCTTTAAATAAACCTTAGTATCTAGACCTAATGAAATTTAAAAAATAATTGAAAAATACCTCTCCCTCTCTTTGCAGTGTCTTCCTACCCATCTCATTTTATATAAAATTTGTATTACTTTTAAGCCTTTTGGGAAAATGGTGAAAAACATTTTTTTTTAAAAAACCTACAATGTTAATAGGCTTTTTAATTGCAATTCAACTCTATCTAAAGGTTTCCGTTTGGGGCCTGAGCGATAGCCCAGCGGGTAGGGCGTTTGCCTTGCACACGGCTGGCCCATGCCGGCCCGGGTTCGATCCCAGGCATCCCATATGGTCCCCGAGCACCGCCAGGAGTAATTCCTGAGTGCAGAGCCAGAAGAAGCCCCCTGAGCATTGCCAGGTGTGACCCCCCAAAAAAAAAACTTAAAAAATAAAGGTTTCCATTTATTCTAGTCATATAAAAAGATGTTTCTTCTAATTCATTCAAAATAGATACTTTTCTAGTGAAGTCCGGACATAAACTGCTTCACTAAGACCCTAATCATCAGTTTAACTCTTGAATCAATCAGTTATGGAATGCCATTCCCAATGTACCTATGTCCCCTAAAAAGAAAAAAAATATTCTCATTGAGGTTACATTTATTAATGCTGATATAAATATCAAAAGCATGATAGATCTATGATGTTATACTGAGAATACATAGCAACTCAAATACATAAATTTCAAAATTCTCCAACATGCAGAAAAGATGACTATAAATTCTGACACCTAACCATTTACTCATGTCTTATGGACATTCCTTGATAGAAGCTGGGTGGATGAATAAACCCACAACAAGACGTAGGCACTGAATAACTCCATGCAGAATTAAGAAATTAATTAGGAGGAAGAACCATAATTTGCAGAGCTGACATCTATTTTATTTTACTTGCATGTATCAATGGGAAGCAATTACAATTCAATTAAAATATTCAATTTTATTACTTTACTGACTGACCTTGAAGTTAATGCCTGTTTTATTTAATTGCATTTTCTATGAATAAATGTTAACCCTACATTGTTATGCTCCATTATTTTCAATGAATTTTTCAACTTTTTGACTAAATTATATCAGTCAATTTATTATCTACTGTCACAAAAGCAAGTGGAGATTATTTCTTTGTGATGATATAATATATGACAGTTATGGAGGAAAAATCACAAAATGTTAGGTAATGCTGTTTTTAACACCATCAAATAAAATTGTATTCTCATCTCAACTTTTTTTAGTCTAGATTGTTACTTTAAATTAATAGGTGATATTAGAAAAGGTACAATTGGTCTGAACTGTAATTTCTATGGTACCTATAATTACTGATGTTTAGTGCAGAAAAGACTGTAATATTCCATGCAGCTTCAAAAGTGTAACACACACAAATACACATACACACACACACACACACATGCACCATTAACAGCTTTGCAACTGTGTATCTCACAGTGATTCAATAAAAAATCCCAATATTTTAAACACATAAAATTAATGAAAAACAGAAAATACTAATTTCAAATGGATTTTCTTAAAGAGCAAGTTGGAATGTTTATTTAAAAAATATCTTATTAATCTTTTATATTAGTTTTCAACAAAAATACTAGAAAATGAAAATATTTGACATGACCGAGTATCTTAAGAAATGAAAATTGAGTTAAAAAAGGCAAACAGAATGATCTCAAGTATCTAAGCTGTGACAATCAGTGGAAATTTGTAAATCACAGTTCTTTAACTAAATTTAAAATATTTTAAAAAAGATGAAAGCCTTATAGGGATATTTTCATTTTATTATTTATTTGTTTGTTTACTGCTTTTTTGGGTCACATCCAGCAATGCTCAGGAGTTACTCCTAGCTCAGGAATCACTCCTGGTGGTGCTTGGAGGACCATATGGGATGCTGGGGATAGAACCTGGGTTGGCAACATGCAAGGCAAATACCCTACCCTCTGTGCTATTGCTTTAGACCGATTCTTTTTTTTTTGCTTTTTGGGTCACACCTGGGAATGCTCAGGAGTTATTCCTGGCTCTGCACACAGGAATTACTCCTGACAGTGCTTGGGTGACCATATGGGATGTTGGAGATCAAACCTGGGTCAGCCATGTGCAAGGCAAACTCCCTACTTGCTACACTATCGCTCCAGACTTTATTTGTTTCATTTTAAAGAGCATATATTTGAATGCAGGTAATAAAGAAAATAGAAATTCTAAGCAGAAGAACAAAATTCAATTGATTTTTAAAAACATCACTCTAGCTTCAGCCGTATTCCTTGTCAGAAAATATGAAATAAGGCATATATAGAGACTACTGCAGTGTAATAGCTGGGCCATAGACACTGAATTAAAAGGACAAATTTTACATAACACATATAGTAAATAGGATATACAATAACTGGGAGTGGGGAATAAAGGACAGAAAATTATCAGGTTCCTGATTTTGGTGAAATTAAAAGACTATAACATCAATTGAATGTAGGCAAAAGGATATACTTGATAATCTCTAAATGTATGTATTGCAAGCCACAATGTGCAAGAGAAGTGGGAGAGAGTGAGAGTGGGCGAGAGAGAGAGAGAGGAGAGAGAGAGAGAGAGAAGAGAGAAGAGGAAAAGTACCTGTCATAGAGGCAGGGAGAGGGATTTAGGGGACACTGGTGGTGGGAAATGGGCACTGGTGGAGGGATGGGTGCTAGAGCACTGTATGAATGAATCCCAAACATGAACATCTTTGTAATTGTATATCTCACGGTGGTATAATAAAATTTTTTTAAAAAATAAGAAAAGACTATAGCATCAAAAATTATTTATGCAGGTATAGGACATTAAAACACAGAAAATTTGGAAAGAAAATAAAGGGTGAATTTAGTTTTAAAGATGTGTTGGAAATAACTGCCCAACAAAGGTATCTAACTGACAATTAGTTAAGCAGAGGTTAGATTTCAATACAGAGTTCTGGACTGGAGATATTAATAGGAATAGAAACTATGAGATGCAATCATTTAACGAAAAACATGTAATATGAGAAGAAAAAATATAGTAAAGACCTTTGTGAAATAATAAACTTTAGTGTACATTGTAGTATGCTGTTCAGAACATACTCTAATCTAATCATTTTTACATTAAATTATTTGACATTTCCAGGGTAGATGGTTATATGAAAATTGATATCTAAGTCCTTTTCTTTTTTTTCCTTGACGGTTTGTGTCAACCAGAATGGATACCTATAATGAAAAACACTGTTTTGGGGTTTGTCAATGGATTGTTTCTAGGTGAAATGGGCAGCAGAATCAATGTTCTCAGTGAGGTAGGTTTTCCTTCCCATTGAAGGCAGATATCATCCAATCTGTTCAGTTCCTAATGAATAAGGAGCAGAGGAAATAGGAATTTACCACCCTCTGGCACCACTGCTTGGACTGGGACACCTCATTTCTTCATCTGCCTTCAGACAGGGATTTACATTATTTGGCTCCGTCAGTTCCTAGGGCTTTGGACTCAACTGAATTGTAACTACTGACTTTTCTGGGTTTCAAACTTGCAAACAGGAAATTGAGACATCTCAGTTTCCAGAATTGTGTGAGTCTCATCATAATATATTTCCTTTGCTATCATGGTCTGGTTCTCTGGAGAATCCTGACTAGTCTATTTTCTATATCCATGTCAATCAGTGCATAAAGGAAGAAAGAAATATCAGCACTGAAGCTACCCAGAATGTGACTAAACTGCTAGCTTGAATGAAGATGGTATCAAATTCAGACTAAAAACCTACCCAAAGACTTTCTTTTCTAATTTTTTTTTGTGTGTTTTTTTTGGGTCACACCCGGCAATACTCGGGGGTTTCTCCTGGCTCTGCACTCAGGAATTACTCCTGGCGGTGCTTGGGAACCATATGGGATGCCGGGGATCAAACCTGGGCCGGCACGGGCTGGCCGCGAGCAAGGCAAACACCCTACCCACTGGGCTATCACTCCGGCCTCTCTTTTTTTAATTTTTAATTTATTATTATTATCT
This sequence comes from Cryptotis parvus, assembly GCA_021461705.1. Lineage (NCBI taxonomy): Eukaryota > Metazoa > Chordata > Mammalia > Eulipotyphla > Soricidae > Cryptotis > Cryptotis parvus. Next base: position 112,276 of record JAJIBD010026256.1, read on the forward strand.
GTTTGTTTTTGGGCCACAAAAACATTATTATTTGTTTGTTTTGAGCAGTGCTCAAGGCTTACTCCTGGCTCTGCACTCAGGGATCACTCCTGGTGGGACTTAGGGGGCCATGTGGAATACCGAACTTGAAACTGTGTTGGTCACATATAAGACAAGCTCCCTGCCAGCTGTATTATTACTTCAATAGTACCCTAAGACTTTGTAGTGAAATAATAACTTGATTGAAATAAAGGAGATGTTGGAGATTCCTGTTTAGAGTCCATACCTCAGATACTGCCATGTCTTACTTTGATAGTTTATGCAAGTATAAATGAGACTGTACATAAGCATGTAAGGTCTGACACTGACCTTTACACATGCATGGATACACACTCATACGTAAACTTAAAAAATATATATATAAACTCTCTATATGCCTATATATATGTAACCTTAACATATATATGAACTCTACACACTTGTGAATTTATACAGATTTTGAAAGATCATCTACAGCATGCATCTAAAAGAGATTCATCCAAATACAATTCTTACAAACTTACAATGTAACCTTTTTTTAAGCATTTTAATATATAAATGCTGTGTCCTCAGCTAAGATTGGAGAGTCTCACTTGAAATTGACAAGGAATAATGTTGAAGTTGAAGCACTAAATACAAATATGTTTGGACAATGTAGTTATTGAATACTTTTTTAATATTATTTATTTATTGGTTTGAGACACAGCTGGTGGTGCTCAGGGCTTACTCCTGGCTCTGTGCTCAAGGCTCACTCCGACTTGGCTGAGGTAACATATAGAGTGCAGAGGATCCAATCTGGGTTGGCCAGATGCAAGGCAAGCACCCAAGCCCTGTACCAACTCTCCAGCCTCATGATTATTTCTATTTTTAAATGAGGGTCACCCTAGAAGAACTCACAGGCTTGGGACTATACCTAGTTATGCCTGATGGCTTTAAGCTAGGCATTGCTTAGAGGTGTTTGTGGTCACCTGAATTACTCTGCTTTGCTCAGGAACCACCAAGGCTAGACCTGACAGTGCTTGAGCGATAATTTAAGGCTGAGTATAGAACTAAGCAGTAGCTACTTTACCTGAGCTCTCTCCTTAGTCCCTAAAGAGTCTTAAAATTGTATAGACAGGGAACTGCCCGGGAACCAGTATGCAGAGCTTCAAGCGGCTGGGGAGACTGGAGCCCGGCTCGCGCCGAGCCCAGCTGATGATGGGATCCCGAGGAGGCAGATGGGTTTTGGGTGTTGGCCCATCGCCTCTGGGGGTCCCCGGAAGCAGCCAGATGAAACTCGCCCATCACACTAGCCACCATCTTCGCTGTCCAGACGCTGAGAAACTGACCCACGAACAGATCAACTGAGCAAGACCAGTTCGAGCCCAGGTAGGCGGCTCCCAGAAGCGGGAATCACTGGGAATTCGCCAGATGGAGTCAGGGTTAAGCCACTCCCCCCTCCTCCATTTTGCCGAGCCTGGTGGACCCGCCCAGGAACTGCCCGGGAACCAGTATGCAGAGCCAAGCGGCTGGGGAGACTGGAGCCCGGCTCGCGCCGAGCCCAGCTGATGATGGGATCCCGAGGAGGGCAGATGGGTTTTGGCCCATCGCCTCTGGGGTCCCGGAAGCAGCCAGATGAAACCTCGCCCATCACACTAGCCACCATCTTCGCTGTCCAGACGCTGAGAAACTGACCCACGAACAGATCCAACTGAGCAAGACCAGTTCGGGCCCAGACCGCGGCCGCTGGTCCACTAAAATAGTGAAACAGTAATGTCATTTAATGCACTGTATTCCACGAAGAGCAGGAAAGTTTGTCGGGAAGGAGATATAGAGACGAAGGAAATGACATACAGAATCTGCCGGGTGGTTGGGGTGCGGGGGGGGAGGGAGGTGGGGACATTGGTGATGGTAGATGGGTTTGGGTGGAGGGATGGGTGTTGGAACACTGTGGATCCAAAACTCTACATGAGCATCTTTCAATTGTATGTCTGAAATGGGAAATGATATTTGGGGGGAAAATAATAAAATTTTAAAAAAAAAAAATTGTATAGACAGGGGCTGGAGTGATAGCCCAGCGGGTAGGGCATTTGCTTTGCGGCTGCGCCCATGCCCGCCCAGGTTCAATTCTTGGCATCCCATGTGGTCCCAGGCACCACAAGGAGTAATTCCTGAGTGCAGAGTCAGGAGAAACCCCTGAGCATTGCCGGGTGTGATCCAAAAAAAACAAAAAAAAACCTGAATAGACAAATAGAAAATGACTCATAGCCTTATTTTTTTGAAAGAGTTTTCACCCTAATTATTACATAATTAGCACAAGAACTGCTTTAGTTTAAACTGTTTGACATAATCGTGTTATTATAGTGATGTAACCTTTATAATAGCACACACTAAAATATGATTTCACTTACCACGAATATTGCACTATTGATTTTTAAAGAATAGAGGAAATTAGAGCTATTGGTTGAGATAAAGATGGCAGGACAGTTTTTATAACCTCAATATCAACATGTGTACAGTAGTTAATATTTCCCCCCCACATGTTCACACATAATACAGCTTGAGATGAATGACATCCATACATCCATATATATATATATATATATATATATATATATATATATATACACACACACATTATTTTTGCTTTTTTGGGGTCACACCTGGCAATGCTCAGGGGTTACTCCTGGCTCTTTGCTCAGGAATTACTCCTGGTGGTGTTTGGGGGACCATATGGGATTACAGGGGGTCGAAATTGGGTCAGCCTGCGTGCAAGGCAAACAGCCTACCGCTATGCTATGACTCCAGTCCCCATATTTTTTAAAAATTCAAAGATACATTTATATTGTACCAAACTGTTACAGGATAATTTATTTTTTTTTTCTTCTTTTTTTCTTTATTAAAACACTGTGATTTACAAGTTTCCTTACAGTACAGTTGTCCACGGCACTCGTTGTTCAACACCAGTCCCACCACCAGTGTGCCCCTACCGCCACCAAAGCCACTGCCACCCACCCACACTCCCTATCCCCACACCAGTTTCCCAGTTGGCTGCAATCACATTGATCATTGCAACATAAAATTATTTTTCAAACAGGCTGCCCTACCTAGTGAAGAAAAAAGATGTTCTAGCATAAAATGAATAGAATCAGCATTTCTTGCATCTGCTTTTTGTACAACCTGTTTCTCCAATGGAAAGCTTGAGTAAAAGGCTCTCTCCAGAGATAGGTCACTGTGGGACTGGTACTATTTGTATTTGAATCTTAAGAAAAGACATTCACTCAGAATTGATCTTAAAACCTGATTTTCCCCCTCAATTTAAAATAATAGGTAATTTATAACACATGAGAAATGTTAAGTCTCAACTTTTGAATCTCAAGTTTGAAGTTTAAAAATTCTATGCAAAAAGATAGAATTGTATTCCTAACAGCAATTAACTATACTCAGTGCCCACTGAGGAACCTTTTTAAACAAAAGAATTATTCAAACAAAGTTCATGTATAAAAAACATGTTATCTGCAAAATACAAAAGAATAATGCAAATTGCCTTTGACCTTTAATGTTCAGCATTCTTTTCTAAGAAGGCTATTGCAGAGAATGATTTTAATTATGTCCATTATTACTCGAATGAATGACAATGTGTAGCAGTAATAATTAAGATGTCTGATCTTACCTTATTTGGGCATTCATAAAAGAAGAAACATGTTAATGTAACATATAGGAACTGGCACAGGTGAGAGGTGTGTAGGGAGTGGAGCCCAGCAACTGGGAAGATTAGGAAAGTCCCACAATCAGAGCTCTATGCTAATTAGCATGGGCTTCCTATGCTAACCCAAAGAGGGAGACTTCCAAAAGTATATGTGAAGAATATGGCGGGGAAAAATAGGCAGCAGTTCTTTAAGAAGCAAAGAAAGAGCTTAAGAACTATCCAGGTTGTTTGGAACAGAGATAAGGACACTGGGTATTTTAAAACATATCATACTATTGTCTGAAAGGTCAACACAGTAATCTGTGTAGAGTTTTGGGAAAAAAATTAGAAACAATTCCATAGATAAATTTATGAACATGTTTAAAATATCTGGGACATCCTTTGACACTTGAGTTTTTGTTTCTGAATTAAATACCAAAATACATTTTTGTCAGGGAATGGAATAATCTGAGAAAATAACAAGACAAAGGTAAGAAGAAGGGTACCAGGCCAACATGAGCGGTTGGAGTAAGAGCTCAGTTTATCCCTTTTATGAAGACAAGGACTTGCAATGAAGACAATGAGAAGAAGAGAAACAGCAGAGAGCTTAATTTAGTTTTACTTGGCATTGACCTTTGCTGTACAAGATATTGGGAAACGACTATTCCAAGGACATTTTCTGAGAAAAGCAGTGGGGTGGTAGCCAAGAGCAATCTCCTAGGAGGGAAATTATGAGAGCAACTTGAAAAATTCCACAGCAATAAATCACCATGACCAGATGGTATTCAACTGAGAGTTTCTGAAGGAAATAAAGTGTGAAATGACTGAGGATATGCAATGTATCTGGAAAACCAGCAACTGTTTCCAAATATTGCAATTTTGCTAATATGGTAGCTTTTCTATAGGAAAAGAAAAACAATCAAATTAAGATTTATAGAATTACAGACCAGTGGCTCTCTAGGTGATAATGGAGAAATGGATAGAGTCTAATTAAGAATAGCTTCCTTCAACATCAGGATAAGGTTAACCTACTAAGGTCAAATCAGCCACTGAGTCTATAAAGAGAACACTGTTTCTCTCCATCCTATTAAACTTATCTGGAAATGTCAATAAAATACTAGATAGAAGTAAACCAGTAAATGTAATTTATTTGGGAATTACATGAGGCTTTTTAACAAGGTCACATGAGACTATTGGGGAAAATAAATAAGCACAGTCTTTGGGAGGAGAGACCACACGAGAAATTGTCGTTAACTGTAAAATGTGCTAACTAATGAAAACAAAGTTCAGGGAAATTTTCTCTTTTCCTCCATAATACTGGGTAGCCTCTAATAGAAGTGTAGATTGCTTTCATATGAATTTTAAAAAGTTCATAGACAAGATGTATAGAAACAATGGAGAAGGAACACAGCCCTCCAAAACTGTGAAGAACACAAGAGGAGGGACTTGAACCAGAGTACAGCATTTGCCCTGCGTGCAGCCCACCTGGGTAAGATCCTCAGCAACCCTGAGCACTGCCAGGAGTAATTCCTGAATACAGAGCCAGGAGTAAGCCCTGAGCATCTCTGACTGGGACCCAACCCCCCACCCCACCCCCCCACCTCCCACCACCACCAGAAAAACAAAACAAAACTGAGATCAATAGAGAATTACAAGATAAACATTTAACAAAAACTTTACCCATCAAATCAAGTCTTAAAGCCAGACATCTGAGTTCATATCATGTGTTCTTTGTTTGTCTGGGGCCACACACAGCCAGCAGCACCTCTGGGCTTACTCCTGGCTTTACACTCAGGGATAACTGTTTTCAGGGCTTAGGGAACCACATGGAGTGCCAAGAATAGAAACCAGGTAGACCACATGCACTGCAAGCACCGTATCTACTGCATATCTGTCCGGCCCTCTCCATATAAGATTTTAATGAAAACTAAGTGATAAAAAAGTCATGATACTGATTTTTAAGTAGTCAAATGAACTAGTCACTTCTTTCACTGTGCTGATGACATTCTGTTCACTGAATTATACCTGTTGCCATGTCCCATTTTAACATAATCTTTACCATTTATAAAAGCAATTTCTGTTCATTGTAGGAAACAAAAAACATGGGAAAGAAAAATTTTATGGTTGTATTAATACTTTTTGGAGAAACTGGCTGCAGATCTAGTTACTACTACGATACATTTTGCATGAATTAAAGGTCCAATTAATTGCACTGCTTTTTTTCTTAATTACAGTAAATGAAAGTGCTATAACAAAACACAATATCCACATTTAATCTAATAGTGCATCTCTGCAGATATCCTTATCTGTTCGTCTGCCACATTTGCTATGACACAGTAAAAGAAACACACATATACACACATAGTCTGATGTCTTTAACTGAAGGTGTGTTTTTGAAAAGTTTTAAGTAAACGAAGTCACATTTTAAATATCAACAGAGTTCAATATACAATGAATTTCTGGAACAAAAAAATTATCCCTAATATAAGTGAAACCTTGAGAATGTCATTTTATCTTTTTATCAGTTTTTATTAAATTCAATTTTAACTGTATGTTGTTATGCTGGTAATGCTATTTTTTCTTAACTGTAAATTAAAAGTGTATTTTCTATGAGTTAGAAGAGGCAAAATCAGTACAGTGATTGAACCTGTGCAAGGTGCTAAGAAGATGGTGAATAAGAGAACAAATTTGGGGACTTGGAATAAGGGGAAAAAAAAGTATTGATTTGCCAATGTGGATCTGGGTCTTGGGAAATAATTTATTCTTGTTATTTTGTAACAACTGGATTGAAGAAATGATCAAAATAAGACATTTTACTTGTTCAGATGTATTCAAATACATGTTATTTAAGTGAAATTTGAATTTTTTCTAATTCAAATTAATAGACTGCGAGCAACAAAGAAGAGAAGTAATCTGAAATCATGCTAACATTAATGAGTTAGGGGCCCAGATGTAATAATTGCATTCCATTAACAAATTCATTTCTCCTACCCAGAGTCTATTATTTGTTAGTGGATTTATTACTATTTGGTATATAAAGTATCTAAAGTTATTCAATTAGCTATATAGAGATAACCTATATTCTAAATTTTTTTTATATGTTAAATAACCATCATACTACCAAAAAAAAGCAATTACTGAAGTGTCACTGAAAGGCCTCCAAAGAATACAGACACCATTACATTTGCTTGTATCTAATTGCTTTTCCAGAGGCAGATGAGAAATTTTTTTCTTATAAGGTCTTCTTTCTCATAAGATTTTCTTAATCTGATAGTCAATAAATTAATAAAGTCAGTAATTTCAGTCCAATTATTATGTAAAACTATTTGTAGTTTTTACATTTGAAGACCGTATGGTATTTGGGTTTGTGTAATAACTGTTTATATATTATCTTTATCTACTTAACAAAAATTCTTACTCATAAAATTCTACAAATTAATATCAACTACAAATTTATTTCTTGTATCTTTCAAATTAAGTATGTTAGGTTTATTAAAAAATATTTTTACTTAAAAATTTGATATTGCTTCAGTTTTCCAAATCATAAAACTACATCTGAACTAAATCTCTTTAAGAAGCGAATAAAATTGTGACTTTTAAGAAAGCAAATAAAATTAGGACGTTTAAGAAAGCAAATAAAATTAAAACTTCACTACAGGATGCCTAAAGGCACCAAGATTTGAACACTTTGGTTACTGAACCCTTCAAAATTAAAACAAGCAAACTAAAAAACAAACAAAAATATGTCTTCTTGGGGCCGGACGGGATAGCCCAGTGGGTAGGGCGTTTGCCTTGCACGCGGCCGGCTTATGCCGGCCAGGGTTCGATCCCCGGCATCCCATATGGTCCCCTGAGCACCGCCAGGAGTAATTCCTGAGTGCAGAGCCAGGAGTAACCCCTGAGCATCGCCGGGTGTGACCCAAAAAGCAAAAGCAAAAAAAAAAAATATGTCTTCTTGATTCAGCAAGATTAAAAACAATCGGCTTCTACTTTCTCACCTATATTTTATTCCGTTTAATGAGAAACTTGCAGTAATTATTAAGGTGAGAAAAGAAAGAGAATTGAATTTGCCTCATATGCAGTTACATAACACTATGCAATATGACAAACAGAAAAATGAAATACAGGAGAAAAGTTGACTTATACAGTTTACTTGTTCATACATACTAAAACATATCAAGTCATTTATAATTACCAGACGAGCAGTAATAAAAAAATGTGCTTAACATGTAGAACTGTTTCAAAAAGAACTTTCACATATACTGTTTCATTTTAGTATGAAGTAGGACACAGGAAAATACTTGGTTTACTCATAGGAAACAGAGGGACATGCAACAGTGGTTCTGCGCCTAATGAATGAAGTTGCTCAGATACAGGAGAATCAGTAGCTGAAATGAGACATTTGACCTTGAATCCAGCACTAGTCTACTGTCCTTATGTCACTTCATCCTACCTCTATCCCCCATTGGTAGTCTCAGCTCTGTATTCCAAAACCAAGGGTTCCTCACCTTTTGAAACTGTCCATTTCCTTGTCGTGTTTCTCTCTGTGTCATGGGTGACTGCAGTCATCTGGTATTTGTACTTCTAGCTCTGATTTAATTCACTTAACGTGATTCCTACCCTTCAGTTCTAGCCCAGTTGTGGTACAAGCTTTCATCTTTTCTTATAGCTGCAGTTTGTGTGTGTGTTGTATAAACATATATACTAGTTTCTTTATTCACTCATCTTTTTTTGTACATTTGAGTTGTCAAAAGTCAAGCCAAATCACAATAAAATAGCATTAATTAAACTAAGATGCAAGCTAGATGTGTCACAAGCTAGATGCCCAAATTAATATGGCACATCTTGAACTGTTGCAGGACACCTAAAAGCCTAGGCCTCTGCATCTGCCCTGGATTGCCTCCTGCAGGTCACTTCATAGAAAGGGGGTAGTCTGAATGTGGCAGTTTTATCTTACCATGTATTCTGTACTGGCTGGTATAAATATTCTCTCATGCTACCACAATCATCGTGGGACTAGCTAGATCTTACCAGCATATATGCCTGGCCACATTGGATCTCTAAGTAATTAGACCAGAGAGAAATGCTGTTTGCATCCAAGCAAGCAAGGATGGTTCCCTGATAACTCAAAGGCAACTAAAATACAAAACTACGTGAAGTAGTCGAGACTCTTGTGAAGGCTTGGAGAAATATTTAACTGGAATTAGTATTAGTCTTTGGTACAGAGACATGCCATCTCAGAAACCCCCTTCTCTACCCTATAAAGTCAATTCCAGGCAGATCTTGGCTTAAGATATTAGGTGAGGTGCTGGGAGAAATTACCTGAGGGCATTTGATCCTCCCTGCCAGGGGAAGTTACATTTAGCTTATAGCTTCTCCCAGCTCTGCTAGGAGGCTTTGAATTAGCTCTGGGTCCTTGTAAACAGCCAGATGGTCTCCTGAAGTTACTACATTTCAATTGAGCTATTTTCCTGTTTTCATCTCTAGATAGCCCAGCCCAGCCCATTATGGGCTGGGCTAAGAATAGTGGATTTCTAGCTAGAAAAAATAAGCTGAAAGAAGAAAGAAGCTCTCTCTCTTTTTTTCCCCCTTTTGCCATTTCAGCTTCCCTTGGTGTTTTGCCTCTCGTCCTCTCCATTCTCTGTTGGGCCTCAACACGTGGTGGCAGCCATCTTGGCCTACACCTGGCTGGGGCCTAGCTGGGAACCCAGAGTCTGGAGGTTTTCCCTGCTCTTGGATTGTATTTTGGATCCTGTGATAGTAAAGCCCTTTTAACTATCACAGATTCCCTGAGTCTTCATCCATTCCCTGCCAGCCCGGAGGTAGAAGGGAACTTGCTTCCCGGCACTGTTGGGGACCCTGGCGGCGCTCCCGACATTGAACCACCAACTTCATTAAGAATTATAGAAATAAATCCTAAAACATAAAGTAGCATGAAGATGAGCTACTTTTAAAAAATTTCAGGCATATATACTGTAAAGTCTAAATAGTATTACACTAGAGTCTCATGACAAGCAAAATTCAGTTATTCATCTCGGTTGCTCATACTGATACATGTTAAGGAAAAGTAAAATAGAAGCAGAAGTAATGAAACAGAAAGCCCACATATAATACAGAAAACCCACAAAATGAAAAGACTTAAAGTTGATAACATCCTGCATGAGTGATATGTATCCAGTTTCATGTTTTGCATGACATGGATGTGGTTAAAAAGGGAACTGTCTTTCATTATTAGTGGGGATGTTTCATTCACCTGTGAAAACCAGTACGGAGAGTTTTCACAAAACTTAAGAATAGAGACTCCCTACTACCAGAGTGTGGGGAGTCAGAGGATAGGTAAGCAGGAGAAAGGCCCAATGTACTAATAAATTATTGCTGGAAATGGTAATGCCAGCCTAGAACTGAGCATTAAACATAGGCAAAGGGAAATACATGATAACCCCTAAATGTATGTGCTGCTAGCCACAATGTGGGAGGAGAAGCAGAAGGAGGAGGAAGAAGGAGAAGGAGTGGAAGAAGGAGGGAGGAGGGAGAAGAAAGAAGAAGGGAGGAGGAGGAGGAGGAGAGAGAAGGAAGAGGAAAACTTGACATCTATCTTTAAAACACAAGATTAATTCCAAAATATTCATACAATCTAATGTCATTGCAGCAATTAGTACAATAGTGAGTTTATATAAAACAACCCAATGTCCAACAATAGATGAGTGAGAAACGGTAGTATGTGTTTACACAGACACACACACACATACACACACACACAAAACTGCAGCTATAAAAAAAAAGAAAGCTTGTACTACACCTGGGCTATAACTGGAGGGTAGGAATCACATTAAGTGAATTAAATCAGATGACTGCAGTCACTTATGACACAGAGAAACAAGACAAGGAAAATGGACATATTAAAAGGTGACAAACCCTTGGATTTGGATTACAGAGCTGACACTACCAATCGGGGGATAGAGGTAGGAAGTGACATAAGAACAGTAGACTAGGTCTTAGGCACTTCGGGTGAGGAATGAGATGTGGTGATCAAGTACATAAAATTATTGAACCAAGGTTACCTAAACTATATTATTTATACATATATAAATATTATATATACACAGATATGTAGAGACAGAATGAGCATGAAGAAATGATTAGAGCCGGCGAAGCATGCACACATATAAAATGTAAATAATAAACTTAAAGTCACTATCACTATCTTCCCATTAATAATCTATTTGCTAGAGCGGGCACCAGTAATATCTCCATATGTCCTGGCTCATGCTAGGAGAACCCAAAGGCTCCGCTTGCTCCAGGAACATAAAGAGCATCAAACCATTATATTAGGTCACAAAATTGACCTAATATAAATGTTACTGGTATTTGGCTTATCAAATACTACACGAACAGCTTGCCAGGCTTGCCATGCGGGTGGCATACTGTTGTAGTCACCTCTAAATAAAGCATTTACTGATGTACAGCGCGGCCGCTAGCAGCCCACGCGAGCTGGGCTGTGATAGTCTGGTCTGGTGGGTGGAGTTGTGACGAGAGGGGAAGTCCAGATGTGGAAAATGGCGGGCCCCATGGAGTAGGGGCGGGGGTCGTCTGGCTTGTTGTGAGGTGGGGTGGCCGGCCAGGGCTAGAAACCCGTCATGCCTCCCGGGAGCCTCATGAGGCGGTTGGGCACAGGGAGAGCAAGTAGCAGCTCTGCCCCATGTCTGAGAGTCTCTGGTTCAGCATACCTGGGCCAGATTGAGAAAAAAAAAAACTACTGCAGGGTGGGGTGTCGATGATCCGGGCTGTGAACCAGAGACTCTCAGACATGGGGCAGAGCTGCTACTTGCTCTCCCCTGTGCCCAGCTGCTCATGAGGCGCCCGGGGAGGTATGGCGGGTTCTAGCCCTGGCTTGCCACCCCAGCAGAGCCTCACAACAAGCCAGACGACCATGGGGCCTGCCATTTTCCACATCTGGACTTTCCTCTGCGTCACAAGTCCACCCAGCATATCAAACTATCACAGCCGGGATCATCGATACCCAACCTGCAGCAGTTTTTTTTTTTTTCAATCTGGCCCAGATAAACTTAAAGTATTAAAACAAAAGTTTAAAAAAAAAGAATTAAGACCAACCTTATAAAAAAATATTTCAAATAATAAATTAAAAGGAAATGTTTTAAAGTGTTTTGAAATGGGGTAACCCTTATTCACACCTGTTATTACTGGGGAAAAATATAAATGTCAATCTCATTTTAACACGTATACAATTCCTACACAAGCGTGTTAGCAAACTAAAGCAATACATAAAAAGGATTACTATATAGCAATAAAGAAATCAAACACTGAACAAATATTGATCATCTGTGTACATGCTATCATATAGGTGAATTGAGAGTATGCTAAGTGAAAAGAAGTCAATCACAAAAGATCATAGACTATGTAACTTAAGCTCCAGTTTTATCCCAGAAGCAAGGTGAGCGAGAATACGATGTAATATTTCAGTCAATTGCTTCTACCCTAGATAAATGTCTTGAAGCAAAATCTTTATATTGACTTAGCAAAGACATAACTACTCCCATTCCCTCTAAAAGCTCCCTTGAAAAGAGTAAAAGAAAGGAGGACATGGATGTGGCTTAGTGATAGTCTTTGGTTTTAATCCCTGGAATGGACACGCACAAGCACACACATACACACACACTTTGTCTTTCCAACTTTAAATCCATAAGATTCATTCAAGGTCCTGGTCTCATCTAGTGCTGCATTGTAAATACAAGAGAAGTTATTGATGGTGGGAAATGTGCACTGGTAAAGGGATGGGTGCTGCAACATTGTATGACTGAAACCCAATTATGAACAGCTTTGTAAATAAGAGAAGTCAACCTTTCTGAATCTTAGCCTAGATTCCAAGTTTTGTAAAATTTGCTCACAAATCTGTGCAAAAACAGACATATATTTCCTCCTCCAACCCCACATATGTAACGTGGTACGAAAAAGATGAAAATTGAGTAAAGCTAAAAATTGAATTGCCAAATGAGTTTCAACCATCCTAAATCTTCTGTGATATCAATCTTCACTGCTAATGAAAGAACAGAAGTAATCAAAAGCACAGAAAATCAGACAGGCCCATGGACCTTAATGGTCCTCCGGGTCCTTCTCTCATGCTGGAATCACTCTGGTTCAGGTTAGCATGGGAAATCATTAGAATTACAATGTCATTCTTCATTTCTTAAAAATAAAAAACAACAACTTCCTCATGCACAGACAAATTTACAATGACTGAGGTAGTAGCCAGAGATATTCTTCAATAGACTTTCGATTCCATCTGGTTTGAGGACATGGTTATGTAACAGATATCACAGTACAAATTTTAACAGTTGTTGGTTTCCAGATGTCCTTATACAACATGCTTTCTTCAGGATAATACAGTGCTGTTCCTTTATTTGCCCAATGCCATTGAAGTAAATATTCTACTGGAACAGGGATTTAAAGCTTTATTGTCCCTCTGGGGCCATTCTAGATAGTCTTGGAAGAGAGCTCCCCTCTAGTGTCCCTCTTTGGACTAGCACAGTCCTTTCCTCAGGATGAGCGTTATTATTTTTTTTTGCTTTTTTTGGGTCACACCCGGCAATGCTCAGGGGTTTCTCTGGCTCTGCAATCAGGAATTACTCTGGCGGTGCTCGGGGGACCATATGGGATGCCAGGGATCGAACCCAGGCCAGCACAGGCCGGCCACATGCAAGGCAAACACCTGCCATCCACTGGGCTATCGCCCGACCCCCGCACCATTATTTTAGTCTGAAGTAGCACCACCCAAGACCAGAACCAAAACCCCAACAATAATAACAAAATTGGCACAGTAGAAGCAAGATTCACAACCTGGATTATTATCATGGCACAGAAGTGATAGATATGCAAGTTAGGAAAATTGAGATCTTATCCAGTATCAATCTTCACTGAAAATTTAAAGAATGGAAGTAATCAAATAACACCAAATAATAATGCATGTTCCATTAGATTGTCAGTTAGCAGTATATTATGTCAAATGTGATCTGTCGAGATGTCCCAGGCTTTCCATAAGTGTACTTTTGCATAATGTTGGCTAGGAACTGTCAATAATATTGATTTATCACATCACTCCCAAACCAGTCTCCTTACGGGTAGGGTTTAATTTCCTTAAATGAGTATTTACGTATCCTATATTTGAAGAAGCAACTCAAGATTTAACAGGAAGTAGAAATCTGCTTTCTATTATACTTGTGTATATATCTTAGCAACAAATTGTTTTTGATTTATACTTACAAGTGCAAAAGCTCTACTGTTTAAAATTCTCCACCTAAGTTAGTAACAGGTCATCAGAAATATGACAAAAATTGTAACAAAACCTATAACCCAACAATTAAGTGACAAGTGCAGTAAAATGCAGCTCTACTAAGTCATCAAATACACAGCATTTTTGTTGCTGGTCTAAATTACCCAGATGAAATCATTCAGTGGAACATTAGCAGCTTTTATTCTCCACAGAAAACAGGGCCACAGTTAAGTCTGTGGAGTCTTTTCCATTTCCCATGATTCCCTCCATTTCCATTTATTATCTATTTTGATTCATACTCTTGGCATATATATCCAAATATATATTTGCATATTGAAAGTCACCATAAAACCTAACTCCTACCTCCCAATCATAAAAATCTAACCAGTATAGTCTTAGCATTATTCCTTCCTTCCTTCCTTCCCTTCCCTTCCTTCCTTCCTTCCTTCCTTCCTTCCTTCCTTCCTTCCTTCCCTTCCTTCCTTCCTTCCTTCCTTCCCTCCCTTCCTCCTCCTCCCTCCCTCCCTCCCTCCCTCCCTCCCTCCCTCCCTCCCTCCCTCCCTCCCTCCCTCCTTTCTTCCTTCTTTCCTTTTTTTTTTTTTTTGCTTTTTGGGTCACACCCAGCAATGTTAAGGGGTATTCCTGGCTCTGCACTCAGGAACTACTTCTGGCGGTGCTCAGGGGACCATATGGGATGTCAGGGATAGAACCTGGGTTGGCCACATGCAAGGCAAACACCTTACCCGCTGTGCTATCTCTCCAGCCCCTATTCTTTTCAATCAATGTTAGTACCAAAGCTCTTAATTGGTTAAACTAATGTTCAGATCTTGTTTTCTAGGGTAACTTTAACTGATGTGGTAATTGCCCATTCCAGCTTTTGAGACACCATTGACCACTGTTCTTAGCAAGTTCACAAATGTAGTATGGCCAAGGGATACATGTTTTTCCTAAGATGGACCAAGGACAGAGAACTGGCTATTTCTGTCATAATAACAACATGAGCCTTATTGGTATCCTACACACTGTGATGTGTTTCCAATTTTCTTCATTCAATTCAAATACTTTTTTGACTATTGAGTTATTAACAGTGTTGGTTAATTTCAAAATCATGGGGGGACTTCCAGATATATTTCTTATTAAGTTCTAATTTAATTTTTCCATGTTTCAATAGGATAAGTTTTTCTTTTTTTTTTACAATTAAAAAAGTTCATGTTTGGGTTTTGGTCATACAGTGTTTCAGCACCCGTCCCTCCACCAGTGCCCATCTTCATACAAATAAAAAGATATACAATTAAAAAGTTCATGTTTGGGATTTGGTCATACAGTGTTTCAGCACCCGTCCCTCCACCAGTGCCCATCTCCCACCACCAACGCCCCCGGTTCCCTCCCCTTCCCCAGCCCTGCTCCATGGCAGGTTCTTTATTTCTTTGCCTTTCTCTCTCTCTTTCTCTTTTCCTTCCCTTCCAGACTATGGATTACAGAACATACATTAAAAGGTTGTCATGTGAATCCTTTTGCCTCTATTTAATGCTCAGTTCTAGGTTGGCATTAGTACCCTCGACACTTGTTAGCACATTGTTCCATTTTCTGTCTTACCTAACCTCTGAATCCCACACGTTTGTGATAATTTCCACCTTTGACAAGACCTCCCGATATATATTTCACTTGACCTTGGATATTGGTATCATAATATGTACATATATATTTATGTTATGCAAATAAATGCAGTCATTCTGTATCTGTCTCTCTCCTTCTGGCTAATTTCGCTCAACATAATCTTCTCCATGTCCATCCATTTATAGGCAAATTTTATAACTTCATTTTTCCTAACAGCTGCATAGTATTCCATTGTGTAGATGTACCAAAGCTTCTTTATCCAGTCATCAATTTTCGGGCACTCTGGTTGCTTCCAGATTCTGGCTATTGTGAATAATGCTGCTATGAACATAAAAGTAGGGATGGTGTTTCCGCTCGCGTATTTTTGGTTTCCCAGAGTAGATTCCCAGGAGTGGTATGGCTGGGTCAAATGGGAGTTCAATTTCTAGTCTTTGGAGGAAAGTCCATATTGTTTTCCAGAAAGGCTGTACCAGCCGGCATTCCCACCAACAATGAATGAGTGTCCCCTTTTCCCCACAATAGGATAAGTTTTCTAATTTCATATACAGAAGTTTAATTTATACCACAGTATGATCTATCTTGCTGGGAAAACAAACAAAAAAGATTGTGTAATGCAAATGATGTGTTCTTTTGCACTTAATGGTTGAAATATATTGTCAGTGGCAAGTAGGTCAAAAGGGATTGGTATTGTCGTTTAAATGTCCTTGTCCCAGGGGCCAGAGTGACAGCACAGCGGCGTAGGGTGTTTGCCTTGCATATGGCAGACATGGGTCTGATCCCCAGCATCAAATACGGTCCCTCCCAAGAACCGCCAGGAGTAATTCTTGAGCACAGAGCCAGGGAGGAACCCCTGAGTATTGTCGGGTGTGACCCACAAAGCAAAATAATAATAATAATAATAATAATAATAATAATAATAATAATAATAATAATAATTTTTATAGAACTCCAGTTCCATGCTAGAATTTCTCAATTTCATCTTCCTTGTATGTTGGTTGGTGTGTAGACAATGAAGACAGAAATTGCTGGCAGTGGGGCCTAATCTCTTCAAGTGTAATTGTCTTATCTGGTTTGTTAGGCATTCAAATAAATCAAAGTTAACGGTCATGTTCTTGTTGAAAAGGACAATAAGGCCACTGACACCTCTTGCGTCACATGTTCCAAGGAACAATTCTTCTCCAATGTCAAATAAAGCATGATGCGACTGACGCCTCCTCGTCTCAGTCAGACCAATGATGTCATACTTGATCTTTTCGCTTGCACCATCACGCCCTCGATATATGCTTCTGACGCCAGCGTATGTGCATTGAAAGTACAGACAGTCATTTTAGTCCTTCTTCGTTTTGGCAGCCTAGGTTGGCTGTGAAATTTTATCAGGCACTGCTTGTTCGCCTTTCTTAGTGCTGCCATATTAAGGGCTCTTTCAGGGTCAGGAAGATAAACATTTTTATTACGGGTTTTGGCATATCGAATATGCATCAGACAGCTTGCCAGGCTCTGTCGTGTGGCGCTGTACTCTCATTA
>JAJIBD010026257.1:0-21895 GCA_021461705.1 Cryptotis parvus
CATAAATATTGGTTGGAGGACAGGTTTAGCTATTCTGGGAGTTTTGTTATTTTGCCCACTCCCAGCTTAATCTATTTAAGCCAAGGTTCATTCTAATGAGATCTCTCTCTTCTGTAGACACTGCCAGAGGGTGTGGCAGTTACAGAAGTCACCTTGATTGAATAACTTCTGACTTATACATCTACTAAGAATTCTATGTTTTTCTAGATTGGGCACAGCTCCCTCTTTATACCCACTGCACCCAACGTGGGACAGTTAGAATTTACTAGAAGACTAGCATTGTGGCTACGTTGAGACTATAGGCAGACTATAGGAAGGATCATACTAGTTTGCTCTAAGCAGCTGAGTGTGACCCTTTCAGTACACGAGAACAAGATACTCAGAATCACCCTGGTTGCAGATAATAAGAAGGACCTTATGGGTACCATCTAGATTACATGAAGCTCGTGGAAATTAAGATGTATTACTTTTATATCAGCCCTCTCTCTCTCTCCAGTGTTTTACATAAGAGATAATCTCGGGATTAGTCCTTGGCATAACCTTTGTTTATACCTGCAATAGGGTGTGGCACTACACTCTGTTTAGAGTTCTTGTTGACATGACCCTCCCTGGATTACTTTGGTGTATATAAGGGGACTGACTTGAGGCCCCCCCCGACTTTGGGCCTTTTAGCTTTGGCTTTTGGCTCCTCGGCCTTTTACTTTTGGCTATTGGCTTTTGGATTTTGGATTTTTGCTCTTTGGCCTTTTGTTCCTTCTTCTGGGTAGGACTCATCTCGGGTGAGATCCTCTCTCTTTGGTTGGAGACTTAGGCTCTTTTGTATGGTCTAGGTTCGGACCAGAGCTAGAGTTTGTTCATTATATAGGATTGCTGTGGAAGAGCTTTTGTACTATTAAAAGCCTTTTTGGAACTGCACCAGACTTGTGAGTTTTCATCTGTTCCCTCGGTGTCCTCAGAATAGAAGAGAACTTCTGTCCTGACACTGTCGGGGGACCCCGGCGGCATCCCCGACAGGGACTTTTCATTTTTATGCACAGAGAAGTAGGCCCTAGCTGAGGTCATGTAAGGTTACAGAACCACCTGAATGTTTTCTACCTACTAATTAAGAGGTATCCAAAATAGAGTACATGGACCAGGCTCAAGATACCACTTGGCTCATGGAACATTTTTAATACCTGATTCTATCTTCCTAAAAATAACTCTGCTTTAGCATATATAGGGTAAATTGATATTAATCTAGTCCTCTAATAATTTTGCAAGAGGGATGTGGCCAGTTGGTGGAATTGAGTTGGTCGCCCCTGGTTAGACTAAATGCAAAGCACAAAGATTCCATCACAAAAGTGTTTTGGCTAGCACGGCTTGTTAGCGTGCGTCCGCGCTAGAAACCGCTCTCATGTCTTGGCCACCTGTCTTAACCACAGCCCCCTACGTCTACTCCGCTGCCAACTTGGCATGTAGAATAAATTGCTGTCCCATGGAGAGGGATTTTCTATTTAATTCAGGATCACTCTGTGCCCATAAACAAGTGTTTCACAAGCCACAAGAGTACAGCCTGAAAGTTAAGGCTTGGGCAATACTCCATAGCTGGCAAGTAAAGCCTCATGGGAAGAAGAAAAGCAATTCTGGGATGTGGGGTAGGTATGAAGTAAAAAGCACAAAGAAATTATAGGAAGATTCATTTCTCAGGAAGAGTAAACCAGCACACCGCACTTTATCCAGAAAAGGAAATCTCGTAAGACTATTATTTTCCCAGCATATTTTCATCAAATTTTTTGCACAGACAAAACAGGTAATATTAATTAATACATATCACTTGCTGGTATGTATGTAGAGGACTTATTATACAAAACAATAGAGAAAATATACACTTATTTAGGTATGTAAGTATTTATATGATAAACATTATATATTGTAAAGAAAATATATACTTACATACTTTTTTGCTTTTCTCTTTTCTTCTTTTTTTTTGTTTGTTTTTTGGGTTACACCCAAGTGATGCTCAAGAGTTACTCCTAGCTCTGCACTCAAGAATTACTCCTGATGGTGCTCAGGGGACCATATGGGATGCGGGGATTGAATAGGTCTATATCATTACCAGCCACCTACGAGGCAAATGCCTTGCCCCCATACTATCACTCCAGTCCAATATACTTGTATATAGTTATATATATAAAACTTCAATATAGTAAAGATTATGGAACAAAACTTCCCAGATTCAAAACCCAGTCCTACTAAATGGGTAAGTCTGTGCTCCTGGAGTAATTTTTCCCTGAATACTTATTTGCTACCTAAACAATGATGACACCAAGCACAGAAACCCTGCTTCTCAGGGTTCCAGCAATGACTAAATGAGTTAACTTATATATATATATATATAAATTTGGGGCAGGAGTGATAGCCCAGCGGGTAGGACGTTTGCCTTGCAGGCAGCCGGCCTGTGCCTGCCCAGGTTCAATCCCTGGCATCCCATATGGTCCCCAAGCACTGCCAGGAGTGGTTCCTGAGTGCAGAGCCAGGAGTAACCCCCTAGCATCGCCGGGTGTGGCCCCAAAAAAACAAAAAAATATTAGTACCTAGTTTATAATTAAGGGCTAGGCAAATATCAACTGCTATTATTATAATTATTATTATCATAATAATAATACCTTGTTGGTCTCTAGCAGAAACACTTCTTTCCGCCAAAGAGCAAAATTTATGTATTGTAAATAAACATTTGAAACACAAATTCAGACTACCATGTTCTATGAATGAGAAGGAAAGAAATGAAAAGTTAAGATTAGAAGAAAGGGGGACAATGTTCAAGGTTGGAAGACTGAGCCCTGTAACTGGGAAAGGAAATTCAGGGGCCGCAGGCTGAGCTTCACTGGGACAAAGGCCCCGGCTGGGGTCCACCAAGTCTATTGTTAGCACTGGGAGAAAATCTGAGAAGGCAGATTTCAGTTCCGGATCTGACACTGACTCCCGTTACCCAAGAGAAGGTTAAGAATTTCTCTTTGCAATATGTTCTTTGACTGTAAAGTGCTTTTCCATTTGTTCATGTAGCATACATTCACTGAGGTCTATGCTATTGCCAAACATTTGTTTTTGACTCCTCAGGTGTAGTAATCAAAACAAATAAATAAGACTTAGGGAGCTGGGCCAAAAGATGGCTCAGACAGCTTGGGTTTGGCTTTTGCCAGGTCAATCTCCACCATTTTAAGGTCCAGGAGCAGCCACTGAGGACTGCCAGGCATGACTCCAAAAGCAAAAATGGGAAAAAAAATATTTGGGGCCTGGGGTCAGTATCTGTCATGCACATGTGAGACCAAAGGTTCAATCCCCAGCACACCTTACGCAGTGTGCTTGTGGCACACACACACACACACACACACATGAGTTTATAGTTTAGGATTAAAGACTTAAATATTATATCTGAAACCATAACATAGAGAAGAATACATAGGCAATACATGGCACAAGACTAGCTTCCGTGATGCTTTGGGGACTTAATCCCAACAAGAAAAACAAAAAACAAAATTAAACAAGTGGGACTACACCAAAGTGAAAAGCATCTTACAACAAAAGACACTTCATTGAAACAAAACAGGCAGTCTACAGAATATAAAAATATATATATATTTGTACCACATCTCTGACAAGGAGTTGCTATCTAAAATATATAAAAAAGAAACCCACACAACTCAACAACATAAAACATACACTCACATAAAACAAACAACCCAATTCAAAGTGGGTATAAAAGCTGAACACACACTTCTTCCCAAAAAAGGAAGTACAAATGGTCAAAATGGAAAAAAAAATGTCATTGTTACTATGAGCAGGGAAAGGAAAATCAAAACTCCAATAAGACTGTCAGCTCCCACCTGTGAAACAGCCCCTTCTCAGAAAGACCAGAAATAAGCGTTGGCAGCAGTGTAGGGAAAAAGAAAACCTCAGACACTGCTGGTGGAAATGTAAACTGGAGCAAGCGCTATGGAAAGCGGTTTAATAACAATCTCAAAATATCGAAAATAGAGCCACCGTATGATTCAGCAATTCCGCTGCCAAGTAGCCATCCGAAAAAATAAAGGAGTTCATTCAGAAGGGCATATGTGTTCCTATGTACCACCGGTAACTGCGAGACAGGGAAACAATCTGTTTCCAACAAGGATAAATGGATAGAGGAGAGACAGAGAGATACACACATGCGCGCATGCACGCACACACACACACACACACACACACACACACACACACACACACTCAACACAACAAAATACTACTCAGCCAGGAGATGAAATTTTTCCATTTACAATAATGTAGTTGAAAACAGAAAAGGGAGATGTTAAAAACAAATCAGAGAGAGAAAAGCAATAGAGCGTAAGTCTACTTGCATTAAGGAATCTAGAGAAACAAAACAAGGGAACTGAAACACCAAACCAATTCTTAGACCCTGAGTATGAAACTTAAGTGATCAGAGGAGGAGAAAATGGAGGGAGAAAAAGGTAGGGGAGGCCAAGGGGCACGGTGGAGAGGGCTACTGGTACTTGGCTGGTGGGTGGGTGCGACAATTTGGACAGTTGAAGAGGTGCAAGCATCTTCTCATAATATTTATGCAGACTTGTAAGCCAATGTTATATTGATCTTTAAAAGCACTACTAGCACGAAGAATTCCTTACAAGAATCATACTGCACATAAAGTGAGATCCGTGCAAGAAAAGCAAGAACCAAGTAAGAAATCTCCAAATCTGGGGGGTCACAGGAAACATTACACAATGCTTAAAAAGGAGAGAAGAGTTAGCTAGTTGAAAAATTAGGATGACTGCATTTATCTGCATAACATAAATATATAGGTACATATTATGATACCAATATCCAAGGTCAAGTGAAACATATATCAGGAGGTCTTGTCAAAGGTGGAAATTATCACAAACGTGTGGGAGTCAGAGGCTAGGTAAGACAGAAAATGGAACAGTGTGCTAACAATTGTTGAGGGTACTAATGCCAACCTAGAACTGAGCATTAAATACAGGCAAAAAAGATACACATGACAACCCTTTAATGTATGTTCTGTAATCCATAGTCTGGAGGGGAAGGAAAAGAGAAAGAGAGAGAAATGGAAAAGAAATAAAGAACCTGCAATGGAGGAGGGCTGGGGGGGGGGGAGGGAACCGGGGACGTTGGTGGTGGGAGATGGGCACTGGTGGCGGGATGGGTGCTGGAACACTGTATGACCAAAACCCAAATATGAACTTTTAATTGTATATCTTTGTAATTGTAAAAATAAAAACTTTTTTAAAAAATTAGGAATGGGGACAATGGGTAAAAACCAGACAAGAAACACAAAGAAGGATAAGGGGAATCTGAAGGAAAGGGATAGATAATATAGGAAAGTCTGAAGGAGAAAAAAAAGAAAAGCAGAGTTGTTTATAGCTATGAGAAATTCTGCGCAATTGTACTCAAACTTCAGGTGTGGCAGATGTGGAGACCTGAACGGATTCATAGGACTCTGTTAGGACGCCTGGCTGACCAGGGTTCGATCTCCAGTATCCCATAGGGTCCCCTAAATATTGCCAGGAGTGATTCCTGAGTTCAGAGCCAGGACTAACCCTTGAGCATTGCCACATGTGCCCCAGAAAATGAATGAATAGGGCTGGAGCGATAACCCAGCGGGTAGGGCGTTTGCCTTGCATGAGGCCAGCCTGTGCCGGCCGAGTTCAATCCCTGGCATCCCATATGGTCCCCGAGCACCGCCAGGAGTAATTCCTGAGTGCAGAGCCAGGATTAATCCCTGAGCCCCGCGGGTGTGACTCAAAAAAGCAAAAAAAAAAAAAAAAAAAAAAAAGAAAGAAAGAAAAGAAGAAGAATGAATGAATGAATGAATGAATGAATGAATAGATCACCTGATCACATGATATCCTGTTATTCGTCGATTTGCTCAAGCGGGTACCAGTAACAGTTCTCATTTGACCCTACCACGTGCCAGTGTAGCCCAATGGCATCTGCTTGCTTCAGGAATACGAAGAGCCTCAGACCGTTTGTTCCAGGGTCTTGTCAAAGAAGTCTGTCCATCTTGTAGTTTGGCGGCCACGTGATCTTTTGACATCCCGTGGGATCCAGTCGGTAACGGCTCTAGTCCAGGGGTCGTCTCCAAATCACATTACATGTCCAGCCCGTCTGATTTGCAATGCCTTGGCAAACAAGACAGCGTCCCTGACTCTCGATCGTTGAAGGAGGTCAGAACTCCGGATTTCTTCTCTCACTTGAGTGAGGCGTGATATTCCAAGCATAGCTCTTTTGATTCCTCTCTGGGAGACCCAGACAGCATTCTCATCCTGCTTTCGGTAGGGCCCAGGTCTCTGAGGCGTATGTTAATGCAGGGAGATCGGTGGAGTCAAAGAGATGTGCCCGGAGCTGAAGGTTCTTTATCCTTTTAGCTATTTCTTTGATGTTCTTGAAGGTGTTCCATGCCGCTCTCTTCCTCCTGCACAGCTCAGGTTTTAGGTCGTTCATCATGTTGACTTCTCGACCTAGGTACACATAACTGCTGCATTCAGAGATGTTTGTTCCATTGAGAGTGAATAGAGCATCTGGAACTAGTTTATTTTTCATGAACATTGTTTTGTTGAGATTCAGCTGTAGACCTATCTTTCCACATTCTCGGTTGAAGTCAGCCAGCATTTGTGCGGCTTAGCTAATGTTTGGTGTTACTAGAACGATGTCATCAGCGAAGTGGAGGTGGTGTAGTTGCCGACCATCTATCTTCACTCCCATTCCTTCCCATGAAAACATTACCTAAGCTAAAGGGAAGCAGGAAAAAGAGAAGCTGCCTGGGGATGGCAGAAGAGAAGTCTTTGATATTCCATGACTATGAGTCTAATCCTGAAGTCAATGAGTCAGGAACGGAGGTTTTGGTTTTGGTTTGGTTTTGCTTTTTTGGGTCACACCCGGCGATGCTCAGAGTTTACTCCTGGCTCTGCACTCAGGAATTAGTCCTGGCAGTGCTTGGGGGACCATATGAGATGCTGGGGATCAAACCCAGGTCTGCCACGTGCAAGGCAAACGCCCTCCCTTCTGCACTATCACTCCAGCCTCAGGAACTGAGGTGTTTAAACCGGAGAGTAGTTTCACCAAATGCGTTTCTCAAATGCTAACTGTTTGAGGACTGAAGTGCTGGTCGGGATTGCTCAGGAGAGAGACACCACCAGAAGCTAGAGAAAATGGAGTCTTGGAATGAGGGACACAAGGAAGGGGAAGGATCTGAGAAGTGTTCCTGAGGGCCAGTGAGCAGACTAACAGTCAAAGGGATTTTTTAAGAGCTTAGGCCCCAGGATGGCCTGTGTAACACCACTTAGAAAAAAAAACAGGGTATCCGAGAGAAGTCATAGAAGCCTTACCTGTTTCTGCCCTACTCTAGTTCGAATGTCTAATGCCTGAGAGACGCACACGCAGCAACTCTACGTGAGCTGAGAGCTTGCCTACACCACTGTCTTTCCACATGAAACAATCCCAAAGTGAGCCCAGGTAGTCTGTGCCAAGCCGCCCATCCTCCCAGCTGCTCCCAGTCCCACAGCAAACCCTGGTCATGTCCAGGTTCTGTCCATGGCATGAATACTGGAGCATTGCCCTGGCAAAGCATCACTGTCTGGCAGCCCGCAGAAAAGGGGACTTGAGGTTATAGGGGAAGGTCTCAGCCACAGCTACAGCTACTCTCAGGTCACTCGTTAGTGATCGCCACGGGACCACAACCCAAAGAATACCCTTCATCTTCCTTGGAAATAGAAATTTGGCAGAGAGAAAACAATTGACAAGTCAATGTATTTTTGTTTGGCCCATGAGATTTTTTTTAAAAATTTTATTATACCACTGTGTGATATAAATTAAAAAGATGTTCATGATTGGGTTTCAGCCATACATTTTTCCAGCACCCGCCCCTCTACCAGTCCCCTATTCCTACCACAAATGGCTCTGAATTCCCTCCCCAACTCCCCCAGCCTGCCTCTAACTCTATAGCAGGCACTATTCTTCTTCTCTTCTCTCTCTCTCTCTCTCTCTCTCTCTCTCTCTCTCTCTCTCTCTCTCTCTCTCTCTCTCTCTTATACATTGGGTTTGCCCTACAGGTATTTAGGGATTATCATGTAAATTCCTTTGTGTATATTCAATGTTCAGTTCTCATGTGGCCTTAACATTTCCCACATTAGTAGAGCACTAGTATATATTTATATTTATTTATTTATTTATTTATGGTGGGGTTTTTTTTTTTTTTTTTTTTTTTTGCTTTTTTTGGGTCACACCCGGCCATATTCAGGTGTTACTCCTGGCTCTTTGCTCAGGAATTACTCCTGGTGGTGCTCGGGGAACCATATGGGATGCCAGGGGATCGAACCCTGACCAGCACGGGCCGGCCGCGTGCAAGGCAAATGCCCTACCCACTGGACTATCGCTCCGGCCCCAGCACTAGTATATATTTATATTCCACTAGTGAATGCAGTCATCCTATATCTGTCCTTTACCTTCTAACTAATTTCACGCAGCATGATAATCTCCATGTCCATCCATTTGCATGTAAATTTCATGACTTTGTCTTTTCTGACAGCTACATAGTATTCCATTGTGTAGATGTACCAGTTTCTTTAGCCAGTCTCCTGTTCTTGGGCATTCAGGTTGTTTCCAGATTCTAACTATTGTGAATAGTGCCATGAAATACTTTTTAATATAAGCTAAGATTTTTTTTTTTTTGGCTTTTTGGGTCATACCCGGCAATGCTTAGGGGTTACTCCTGGCTCTGCACTAAGGAATTACTCCTGGCAGTGCTCGGGGGACCATATGGGATGTGAGGATCAAACCCAGATCTACCCTGTGCAAGGCAAATGCCCTCCCTGCTGGGCTACTGCTCTAGCCCCAACACTTTCTATATTAAGAAATTTCATATTTGGGGGCCAGAGAGATAGCACAGTAGGTAGGGTATTTGCCTTGCACGTCGGCCAACCCAGGTTCAATCCCCGGCATCCCATATGGTCCCTGAGCACCGCCAGGAGTAATTCCTGAGTGGGAGCCAGTAGTAACCCCTGAGCACTGCCGGGTGTGACTGACCACAAAAAAAAATAAATTCCATATTTAATTATAAAACTAAAGTTGTAGACCATGAGACTCTCAATTCCCCACACCCCACCCCCATTCTCTGTCCTACCTACCCAGCTTCACTACCTTACATAACCTGCCCAATCCATACAGGTATTTCCCCCAAATATTCCTCTATGAAAACATCCCCCTACACAGAAGTTTAAAGAATATCCTGTGAAAACCAGAAAGGCACATGGGATGTAACCCACCAAAACAATATACTTACTTTATCATACAATCATCACTTCACCTCCCCACCCTGTTTCAGACACTAAAAATAATTTCCTCAGGGGCTGGAGCAATAGTCCAGAGGGTAGGGCATTTGCCTTGCACACAGTCGACCTGGGTTTGATCCCCGGCATCCCATATGGTCCCCCAAGCACTTCCAGGAGTAATTCCTGAGTGCAGAGCCAGGAGTAACCCCTGAGCATCACCGGGTATGACCCCCCTCCCAAAAAAAAGCAAAAATAAATAAATAAAACAATTCCCCCAAATATTTCTCTACGTGTACCAGTAACCTGAATTTAACACTGTCCACAATATTCTTTTTCTTTTGAAGTAAAATGTACACCCAGTGAAGTGAAAAGTCACTGAGTGTTGACTCAGTAACTTGTGTAACCCATCGCTGTAGGCATCTGAATAGTGTCCCTGATCTGACCCCTGGGACAGAGAAATATTTTCCTACATTGCTCTGACCTCAGCACTGTCAGTGGTCCAGGAAATGCTGGCGATGAGCAGAAATGGGGATGACCTCTCCTAAGGTAGCTTATTACTGCTAGGCCTAACAGACCAAATGCCGATACAATCTACTTTTCATTTCAACTATAAATCTGTGAATCTCAAAGAGGAGACACTAGTAGTTAAGATGTACATTGGCGGAGGGACATGTGCACTGGTGGAGGGATAGGTGCTGGAACACTGTAACCCAATCATGAACAGCTTTGTAATTTTATATCTCATGGTGTTAAAATAAAATTTTTAAAAAGATGTAAACATCAACTAAATAACATTAGGAAGTATGGTCGACATGGACCAAGCCAATAGGAGCAAAAGAGAAACAAATGGGATTACATTAAATGAAGACAATCCTGCCCCTCAAAGGAAATGATGACCAAGAATACAAAGACAGCCCACAGACTGGGAGAAATTATTTGCCCACCACTCATAGGATGAAGAGTTAATATTCAAGATATATAAAGTACCAATATAACTTTACAAGAAGAAACATCCAAACCCATCAAAAAAAATGGAGAAGAGATTAAACAGAAACTTCCTCAAAGAAGAAATACAAATAGCCAAAAGGCATATGGAAAAAAATATGCTCTATATAGGAAGATGCAAGTCAAAACAACAAAGAGATATACCTCACTTGGATGTGGGGAATAAGGGACCCTCATTCACTGCTGGTGGGAATGTTGGCTATTTCAACTTCTCTGGAAGACAATATGACTCCTCAAAAAATTAGGAATTGAGCTTCTATATGTCCCAGAAATCCCACATTCCTGGGAATATAACCTAAGGGCTGAAAAACAAAACACAGGTAAGACTTCTATAAGTTTATGTTCATTGCAGCATTATTCTCAGTAGCCCAAATCTGGAAACAACCCAATGCTCAGGAACGATGACACAATGGAATACTACTCAGCCATGTAAAGGGATGAAGTCATGTAATTTGTTGATTCCTGGATGAATATGGAGAGTATCATGTAAGTCAAATGAGTCTGAGGGAGACACACAAAGAATGATCTCATTTATATTCAGGATCTATAGAAACATAGGGAGTAACTAGTGCCCAAGGACAAGAGAAAAAAATCACTTATTTTTATTCATTCATTCATTCATTCATTCATTCATTTATTTGTTTGTTTGTTTGCTTTTTGGGTCACACCCAGCAATACTCAAGGGTTCCTCTTTGCTCTGCGCTCAGGAATTACTCCTGGCAGTGCTCAGGGAACCATATGGGATGCCTGAGATCGAACCCAGGTTGGCCATGAGCAAGGCAAATGCCCCTACCTGCTGTGCTATCACTCCGACCCCAGAACTGATCCTTTTAACCCCCCCCCCCCCCCCCCCCCCCCCCCCCCCCCCCCCCCCCAAGGGAAGCTTGCCATTGTGAAGGAGGGGGACAGGTCAGGAAAGACCTGTGACCTCATTCACTATGAGAATGCAGTGGGAAGTGGTTACTCTGGATGAAGACTGGATGCGTAAAGGCAGTAAATGATATGTCTGATGCCCTATCAGTAACAATACTGAACCAAAGTGCCTGGAAAGAAAAGAAGTGCTGGGACTGGGGCAATAGTACAGCGGGGAGGGAGTTTGCCTTGCATGAAGCCAACCTGGGTTCCATCCCCGGCATCCCATATGGTCCCCTGAGCACTGCCAGGAGTAATCCCTGAGTGCAGAGTCAGGAGTAACCCTTGAGCATCACCAGGCATGAACCAAAAAAAGGAAAAAAAAGAATAAAGAAAAAAGACATTCTTGGGGCCAGAGAGTGCAGGGGGTTAAGACACTTGCCTTACATGCAGCCAACCTGAGTTCAATCTCTGGCACCCCATATGGTCCCCTGAGCACCACCATGTGTGCAGAGAAACAAGAAGGAAGCCCTGAATACAGCCAAGAATGAAGAGAGAGAGAGAGAGAGAGAGAGAGAGAGAGAGAGAGAGAGAGAGAGAGAGAGAGGCTGTTAAAGTCAAATACTTTACACACGGCCCACCAATGCAATGGCATCCATCCCTTTAGAGAATGGCAATGGGAAATGTCCGTCTCCTCTGACGCAAAGTGCTTACTTGTTGCCATCAAATCCAAGCTCCTGGAGCCCTTTTCTGGCATGTGCTCAGCACACAGAAGAGAAGCATGCCAAGGCAGAGAATTTCAGAAGGTTAAGGGAAGAGTATTATCTTGCTCTTTCAATCTATCTCAACTGCCTCATTTATGAAATGGCCTTGGCTGCTCTGAAACACTGACAATTTAAGACACAGGTAGAGGGCAAACTTCAGGACAGCATGGGGGACATTCAGGTTACTGCAGAGGCTCAAAGGAGTCTCACTCTAATATCACACTCAGTCTTTCCGCAAAGGAAGCTTCCTAGCCACACGGTGGAGAACACCAATTGCAAATGTCCTTTTGCAATACATCTGAGAATAAGAACATGTTCAATAACTAACCTGAAAACTCTCTGTCTCTGCATCTCTCTCCCTCTTCTTTTACACACTGTGGCTAGCCCTGCAGATATTTAGAGTTTATCACTTAAGTCTCTTTGTGTATATTCAATTGTGAGTTTTGAAAACACACTTTTTAAAAGCTAAGTAATGCTAGGTCAAGTGATAGAACAGCAGGTAAGGCACCTGCCTTACATGCCGCCAACCCAGGTTCAATCCCCAATATCTTATATATGGTCTCCCCAGCACAGCCAGGAGTGATCCCTGAGCACAGAGCGAGAAGCAAGCTCAAAGCCCAGTCCCCATCCCCTCCCAAAAAAAAAGTAATGTATAGCCCACGTACTGCTGCTGACACATGCTTTTCTTTGTGCTCTTCCATAAAATAGAACATTCTCTGAGGCAGCCCTATAGACTAAGCAGGAGCAAAGGCAAATAAACGTTCTCTGTCAATAATGAGAAAAATTTGCAATTATTCCATTTGACAGCCATCATGCGAAAAGCCACAGACAACACAAAACCAATGAAAGCAGTTGTGTTCCAATAAAATTGTGTGAATGTTTAAATTTGGATTTTTTAGTGTGGTTGTTGTGGGGCCACACCTAGAGGTCTCAGGGCTACTCCTGGTATGTTGAGGTGTCACTCCTGCCAGTGCTCGGGGACCAGGCAGTTCTGAAGACAGAACCAAGAATGCAACAAGCAAAGCACAAGTGATCTTTTGCCTTATCGCATCAACCTTTGACGCTGAATAAGCTCCAAATGTCACAAAATGTTCTTTTATCAACTAATTAAAATAAAAAGAATCATTTCTCATTTGTAGGTGATACAAAAACAAGTAGTGGGCTGGATTTGACTGGGGAAATCTAGTTTGCTGACCCCACATCACACAGAGCACTGTGAAGAAAGTCTGAACTTGAAGGCTGCTGGGACTTTATTGGCAACATGACTAGATAAGTTGCTAAATTATTTTTCTGTTTCTGTTATCTCATCTTTACAATGAGAATAGCGACAATACTTTTCTCATGGCTTGTCCTAGAGATTACATGAATCGATGTGCACAGAGCAACTGAAACACTTACTGGCACAACGGATAACATCTGTTATTATTACATACACCATAACTCCTATGACAAGGCTCCAGAGGGTCACACCTTCATAACCTCCACCCATTACATACACTGTTTCTCTACTCCTTCCTCCTGAGACTTTCTCTGTGGCCTCTATGACTTTATTTAAACATCACCTCCTCTGTGAAGCCTGCCTTGACTGTCCTTTCCATCTCAACACCACCTGTGCTTTGAAGGATTAATTATAGTGCACTGCATTTTACTGCAGTTATTTTTAACAGTTCCATTCCCTAATAAGACTGTGAACTCCTCACAGAGACTATGAGCTGCAGATGCTATTCCCAGGCCTAAAATTGTATACTATATACAGAAAGAACTCAATATATATTTGCCTCAGGCTTTATTAACCAGATAGTGCAGAACTTAATACATTAAGCGCAATTAGGATAGACATCTCCCAGCTATATGAAAAATGGGACTATAAATACTTTTAAATTATAATATTTTAAAATTATCAATAATATTATTGTTCATCAATGGAAATACTCAGTGACCAGTCAGAGTTTGTCTTGGAATACACGCAACAATGATCACAATACCATACATATTTAACAATCCAAAGCCAATATTACCTAATTGTAGGAAATGAGGCACTAAATCCGAATTTATTCCACCATAAATTGTACATGGTAAAAGGCAAGGTGCTAAAACAACAGAGCCCCTTACTCATCCTGCTCCTAAATAATTTTCTTGTGGGGGAGGGGGCCAGAGGATATACCCAGTGGCAGTATCATCCTAGCAGGCTCAAGGACCATATGACATGCCAGGGATTGAACTTGGGTCAGCTACATGCAAGGCAAACACCCTGCCTATTGTACTATGGCTCTGATATTCTTTTTTTTTTTCTTTTTTTTTTTTTTGCTTTTTGGTCACATCCAGCAATGCTCAGGGGTTTCTCTGGCTCTGCACTCAGGAATTACTCCTGGCGGTGCTCGGGGACCATATGGGATGCCGGGGATCGAACCGGGGCTGGCATGGGCCAGCCGCATGCAAGGCAAACGCCCTACCCACTGGACTATCGCTCTGGCCCCAACTCTGATATTCTTAAACTCTTAAGAAAGGGTCAGTGATTGGGGCCAGAGTGATAGTCCAGTGGGTGGGGCATTTGCCTTACACGCGGCCGACCGGGTCCGATCCCTGGCATCTCATATGATCCCCTGAGCACCGCCAGGAGTAATTCCTGAGTGCAGAGCCAGGAGTAACCCTGAGCATTGCCAGGTGTGACCCCAAAAAAAAAGAAAAAAAATAAAGGATCAGTGATCAAAGGTGTTCACCAAGTCCAATGAAGAGGCATGTATGTCTGTCTGGTCTGTCTGCCTGTCTGTGCTAACTAAAACACAGTTACCTCGGCAGCCCTTGGCACCACTCTTGCCCCTCTCTGCCTGCCAAGGTATTTTACCCCTCTGCTTAGACGTCTGTCAGTAAAACCTTAACGTTTTGCTTAATTGACCCTGTGTCAGACGCAATATTATATTTGACAGCAGGCCCCTTGCGTCTGGCAATACTTACTAAACCAATACGGTGTTCTGTCTCACAAATACTCAAAGCTGCTTTGGAAAAACCAGATTTGAGGTAGAAAAGACTACAAAGTAATTCAACAGTGATTGCTTTTCCAAGGCAATTTCAAATTATCAAAATCAAAGTCAATGGCTATAAAGATAGTACAGGGAAGATTCAGACCAGCCTGAGGGTTGACATGAACCGGCATAATATGAAAGCGCTTCAACTTTTACATCAAGTCTGTAAAACCGTAGCTTGCTGCATAGAAATGGCATGATCAGTTTTTCCTTGTGCTGTTTGGTGGTGTGTGTGTGTGTGTGTGTGTGTGTGTGTGTGTGTGTGTGTGCGGTGTAGATGTGTGCACACATATATA
Source organism: Cryptotis parvus (assembly GCA_021461705.1). Classification (NCBI taxonomy): domain Eukaryota; kingdom Metazoa; phylum Chordata; class Mammalia; order Eulipotyphla; family Soricidae; genus Cryptotis; species Cryptotis parvus. Next base: position 15,258 of record JAJIBD010026257.1, read on the forward strand.
TGTATGCATGGTATAAAAATCATACTGCGAATTAAGTTTCTCCTGATGAGATTTCCATCTGTTGGTCAATAGTCACACCCTGCAGGACTCTGAGTGGCCGGGACATACTTGGGGATCAGGAATGTATGCTGTGCACGTGCCAGGACCTGCACTGAGCCTGCCCCTGCCACACAAGCTCTGTCCAGTGTGGCTGTGGAGGGCTCCCAGAAACACCAGGGTGAACCTGGCGGTCCTGGCACCACAAGACCCAGGAAGCTCCACACTCTGGGCCCTTGAATTGAACCATCCAGCGAGTTAGCTAAGTATTACGTGGAGTGACCCTAGCATCTCTGGGCACTGCTTAAAAGTCCCCAGCCTCCCCCATCCCCACCAAAAAATCTGAGAAATTAAAAAAGGACAAATCAGGGGCGGGAGCGATAGCCCAGTGGGTAGGGCGTTTGCCTTGCATGCGGCCGGCCCATGCCGCCCAGGTTCGATCCCGGCATCCCATATGGTCCCTCAGCACCGCCAGGAGTGATTCCTGAGTGCAGAGCCAGGAGTAACCCCTGAGCATCGCGGGTGTGACCCAAAAAGCAAAAAAAAAAAAAAAAAAAGGACAAATCAGGGCTGGAGCTATAGTCCGGGGGAGGGGGGGTTGGCCTAACACACAGCCAACGTGGATTCAATCTCCAGCACCCTATGGTACCCTGAACACTGCCAGGAGTAATTCCTGAGTGCAGAGCCAGAGTAACCCCTGGCTTCCAGTGCTGCCAGTGTTGCCAAAAAACAACAACAACAACAGCAAATTGTTTAAGGGTGGTTAAGTCTCTATAAGAGACTTATATGGTTACATGGGCCAGAGAGGAAGTTCAAAGGGCAAGAAGGGAAGTCTGGGTTCCATCTCTAAATGCACCAGGAGCAACACCCTAACACCAAGCCAGTGAATAGGCCCTAGCTGTGGCAAAAAAGTAATAAAAAAATTGGGAACATTATAACTTGTTTATAATGGGAATGACTGAACTAGCAATTTCATGTTACGAGTCCAGGGACTAAATGCAAATAATATAAGCATTCCACTGAGCTCTCACTCTAGCCCTAAAATTCAAGTTTTTATGTGGGTATGTTTTCATTTCTTGGGTATACACCAAAGATAGAATTACTGGGTCATGCAACAATTATTTGAGGAATTACACCTGCACCAAAACTTGTTATCTTTTATTCTAGCTACATTACTGTCATAAAAGTGGTACCTCACTTATTCCAGAGTAACTAATAGACTATTTTCCAGAGTGGCTGAGCCATTTACAATGACAACCATAATGTGGAAGTCTCTAATTTCTCCATATCCTCACTAATATTTGCTACTGTCCATCACTTTTATTAAAGCTCTCTGAGTGAGTGTATATGAATACCTCTTTACAGTGTTGGTTTACCTTGTAACACTATTTTATTTGGAATGGTTGGGTGTAAAACCAACTGCAGCAGTATTCAGAGGTCACTCCCAGCAGTGCTCAGGGGACCACATGTAAGAAGAAGGAGAAATAGAAGGAGGAGAAGGGAGAGGAGAAGAAGGAAAAAAGGAAGGTATATGTAAATCAGAGCCAGAGAGAGAATACAGGGGTTACAGTGCTTGCCTTGCACACAGTTATCCCTGGTTCAATCCCTAGCACCATATAAGTCCCCAAGCATCACCAGGAGTGATTCCAGAGCACAGAACCATATGGAATAATCCCTAAATGCCATGAAGTGTGAAAAATAAAAATAAAGAATAAATCATAGGGATGGATAGAATTCTTCACCTATCTCCAACAACAATTAATCAAGAAAGCATAACATGTCAGTCAACATTTCCTATAAAGACATAGTCAGGAGCTCTCCAAGTACTACTGGATCCGGAACGGAGAAAAGGTTTCATCAACTTGCTCTTAAAATACAGATGCCAAAGAAAGACAAAGGTCTGATTACTGGCAACTCAGTGTAGAAAATCGAAATGAGCTGCTCATCTCACACTAATAATTGAGTCATTTCCCCAACTACACCATCAGAAAAAAAAATTTCTTTTTTTTCAAATTAAAGAATCTTAGCAGACTTTATTCCCCTGCCTTCATGCAATTTTTCTATTCCAAATAGTTAAGAACATCCTTCTCATGACCTTTTTTACAATGCCATTTAGGAAAAGTCTGATTTTATTTAACCTATAACAACTGGGCTTTAACCCTCAGGGAATGATGAAAAACATTGGAGCAGACCCTACTGAGAACATGTGCTAGTACAGTGGTAATCACGGTTTGCCTTCTCTCCCCAAGCGAAGGAGACACCCACCCGGACAGGGATGGACCCTCAATTCTAACCCTTATCATACTTTTTAAAAATATTTAAAAATAGTATTGCTTTTCTATTTTAGATACAAATATACATATCCAGGGCCCAGAGCAGGATGCTTACCTTGCCTGCCCCAAGTGTGATCCTGGCACCACATATAGTCCCCAATTCTCTGCCAGGAGTGATCCCCGAGCACAGAGACAGATGTACGCCTGAGCATAGCTGAGGGTAGCCCGAAAGAAACAAAAGCAAAAAAAAAAAAAAGTCCAGATTCTGCAACATATACTATTCTTGGATGCCTAAGACAGTGCTCCACACAAAATAAATGCTCAATAAATATTTCCCTGGTAAATGGACAGATGAATGAATAAACTCTCCTTCCTGGGACACTAACTCTTCCATTTTCCTTTCTAATCATGTTCTTCTTCCTCTTCCTAAATATGTAAATTCCTCAGGGCCAGTCTGGACTTCTGCTCTCCTGAACAAAAGGCTCGTCTTCCTACAGAACTTTGCTGAACACTGACTTACATGTTCAAACAGTCTGCTGGGCTCTAGAGAAAATAAAGGATTGAGACCAGATTCCTGCCATCAGGAACCCAGTCTATAAAAAGTCAAATAAGAATTTTCACAGTGCCATAGGGAAGGAGGGAAGACAGCAAACAGGCGGTCGCGAGGTGAGAGACTGTGGTTGGGGCTTAGGGCTTTGGTGGCGGTGCTGGTATGCAGTACTATTGCATGTTATTGTAACCGTGTTACCTAAAGGACAAGGAAAAGAAAACCACACACACTCCAGAAATATGAACCTGCGACTTGCTGCCATGTATAACTGCTAAACAGCAAGGAGAAACAGAAGGATGAAGAGCTTCTGGCCAGAGACTTCACAGAGGAGCCACCTCTAAGGCGGAGGGGTCTTCTGGTTGTCTCTGGCTTTATGGGCCACACATGGCAGTGCTCAGAGGCTACATCTGGCTCAGTGCTCCGGGGTCACTCTTGGCAGTGTCAGGAGACCATATGCAGTGCAGGGGATGGAACCTCAGGTTCTGCTGCAAAGCCTGCATTCCAGGTCAGTGCGGGGGACCGAACCCCAGCCACTGACACTTATAGTGTGCACTCCAGCCTCTGACTGCAAAGCCTGCACTCCACGCCAGTGTGGGGGATGGAACCCCAGCCTCTGACACTCATGGCATGCACTCCAGCCCCAAGGGAGGGGAGCAAACCCCAGCATCTGACTGCAAAGCCTGCACTCCAGCCCACTGCTTACCTGCTGACCCAGAATGGAGGGTTACAACATAGCAGTGGGGTCGACTCAGGCCAAAAAAGATTAGGACGGCCAAAATGCTCCCAAAATGACAAGTAGCAAATGTACAGGAATGTGAATGTGTCTGAGGAGTGGTAGAGAAACTCCCGAGATGAAAGCTTCTTAGAAGCTAAGCAAGGAATTAGTCTTTTACTTGCATGTCAAAGGCACCAAGTAGCAAAACTGCATTAGGATAACCTGGGATGCAAGATGAAAACAGAGAATTCTGGGTTCTACCAGTTACCAAACTGAAGGAGAAAGACAAATACTGCTTGATTCCACCAATTAGTGGAAAGTAAAGAAACAAAGCAAATAAAACAAGTTCTGAGACAGACAATACAATGATGGTTACCAGAGAGGACAAGGGAGAGGTGAGTAACGGTGACTGGATATTGGCTGACGAGGGAAAGGTGAGTTGGTAACAAAACCTGGATATTGGCTGACAGGGATGAGGGAAAAGTGAGTTGGTAACGGTGACTGGATATTGGGAGACAGAGACAAAGAAAAGGTGAGTTGGTAATGGTGCCTGGATGGATACTGGCTGACGGGGACGAGGGAAAAGTGAGTTGGTAACAGTGCCCGGATATCCGCTGAGGGGCAGGGACATGAGAGACCAGTTTCTGAGGTGAGTAACTGTACAGGAGAATGTGAACAGTATGTGACTCAATGTTAATTTCCATTTAAAAAAATGTCCTGGTTGATGTGATGGTAGCTCTGTGAAGGAAGATTCCCGGAATGTGAATGCCCAATAAAGACAGAATCAAAGGACCTTAAAGAATCCTGACCGCTGAGCAGAGACCAGGGAGGAGGTAAAAGACACAGCTGCTGGGAGAATAGCAGCATGAAAGGTCCAGGACCTTCTCCCAGCCTACTGCAGCACACAGGAGCGTCTATTTTTACACGTGCTGCTGGATCTTGGAACTAAACTTCAATGGAAGAATTGAAAATTAGGACCAATGTCTTAGGTAAATGAGTAGCTCCTCAGTATTCTTCAAGAAAAGAAGGTAAGAAAAAAGAAGAGCAGAAATTTGTGACTGGAACAAAGATGCTTTTGCTCTGGAAACATAAAGACGGAAGTAAGCACGTAAGACTAAATAAACCAAGAGACCTAGGAGGCAGGAAAAATAGGAAAATGGAAGAGCTCAGAACTGGACAGATCAGGGTATCATAGCAGAAGCAATAGATAAGACCTGGGGAGTTGATAAGATGGAGGATGGAGAGGAAAAGAGACGGAGGAACATCAGGCAGGAAAAGTAATAGACACAATGAAGAAAGCAGGGAAGAGAGATAAAAGGTAAGAGGAGAATGGGGTAGGGGCGGGAAGCAATATTTCAGAAGACAAGAAAAGAGTTTTAATTAATAAAAGGGGTCAAGTAGACAAAAAAAAACTATAAAATGGCCGAAAGGAAAAAGAACTTATAAATATATTATGGTATAGCATTTTGGAAGTCGGTGGTGAACTCAGAGAAAGCAGTTTTAGTAGGATGCCAGGAACGAAGTAAAGTGGTCGTCTACACCACTCAAAAAAAAATTCAAGGCGCTAGAAAGATAGTACAGGGGTGGGACATGAGCCTTGCATGCTCCGAACCTGCTACACTATTGCTCCGGCCCTTACACTAATCTTTTAATGTCAAGTAAGAGTAAATATGAAGGGCCAGAACAATAACACAGCACACAGGGTGCTTCTTCTGCATATGGTCAACTACATTCAATCCTTGGCGCCCCATTCAATCCTTCTGAGTCTGCCAGGAGTGATCCCTGAGCACAGCACCAGGAGTAATCCCTGAGCATCTCTGGGTGTTTTCCCCTAAAAAAGAATTAAAATGAATTAACAAAAAAAAACCTATATCTTAAACAAAGAAAGATATAAAGCTTAAGACATGAATCCAAATTAAAAGTCTAATTATTCCATCTAATTATTTATTAGACCAATTCACTATTCCTCTTTGCTACCACCCCATACCCCCTGTAGTAATTTGTTCATTTATTCAACATACATTTTTTTTTAATTTTTTTATTTTTACAATTACAAAGATATACAATTAAAAAAGTTCATATTTGGGTTTTGGTCATACAGTGTAGCAGCACCCATCCCGCCACCAGTGCCCATCTCCCACCACCAACGTCCCGGTTCCCTCCCTCCCCCCCAGCCCTCCTCCATGGCAGGTTCTTTATTTCTTTCCATTTCTCTATCTTTCTCTTTTCCTTCCTCTCCAGACTATGGATTACAAAACATACATTAAAGGGTTGTCATGTGTATCCTTTTGCCTCTATTTAATGCTCAGTTCTAGGTTGGCATTAGTACCCTCACAATTGTTAGCACATTGTTCCCTTTTCTGTCTTACCTAGCCTCTGACTCCCACACGTTTGTGATAATTTCCACCTTTGACAGGACCTCCTGATGTATGTTTCACTTGACCTTGGATATTGGTATCATAATATGTACCTATATATTTATGTTATGCAGATAAATGCAGTCATTCTGTAACTGTCTCTCTCCTTCTGGCTAATTTCGCTCCAACATAATCTTCTCCATGTCCATCCATTTGTAGGCAAATTTTATAACTTCATTTTTCCTAACAGCTGCATAGTATTCCATTGTGTAGATGTACCCAAAGCTTTTTATCCAGTCATCTATTTTCGGGCACTCGGGTTGCTTCCAGATTCTGGCTATTGTGAATAATGCTGCTATGAACATAAAAGTAGGGATGGTGTTTCCGCCAGCGTATTTTTGGTTTCCCAGAGTAGATTCCCAGGAGTGGTATGGCCGGGTCAAATGGGAGTTCAATTTCTAGTCTTTGGAGGAATGTCCATATTGTTTTCCAGAAAGGCTGTACCAGCCGGCATTCCCACCAACAATGGATGAGTGTCCCCTTTTCCCCACACCCACGCCAGCACTTGTTGTTCTTGTTCTTTTGAATATGTGCCAGTCTCTGTGGTGTAAAGTGGTATCTCATTGTTGTTTTGATTTGCATCTCTCTGATGATTAGTGATGATGAGCATTTTTTCATATGTTTTTGGCCATTCGAATTTCTTCCTT
>JAJIBD010026258.1:0-29543 GCA_021461705.1 Cryptotis parvus
TTTTTATTTTTACAATTACAAAGATATACAATTTAAAAGTTCATATTTGGGTTTTTGGTCATACAGTGTTCCAGCACCCATCCCTCCACTAGTGCCCATCTCACACCACCAACGTCCCGGTTCCCTCCCCCTCCCCCAGCCCTCCTCCATGGCAGGTTCTTTATTTCTTTCCCTTTCTCTCTCTTTCTCTCTTTTCCTTCCCTTCCAGACTATGGATTACAGAACATACATTAAAAGGGTTGTCATGTGTTTCTTTTTTGCCTCTATTTAATGATCAGTTCTAGGTTGGCATTAGTACCCTCGACAATTGTTAGCACACTGTTCCATTTTCTGTCTTACCTAGCCTCTGACTCCCACACGTTTGTGATAATTTCCACCTTTGACAAGACCTCCTGATACATGTTTCACTTGACCTTGGGAATTGGTATCATAATATGTACATATATTTTATGTCATGCAAATAAATGCAGTCATTCTGTATCTGTCTCTCTCCTTCTGGCTAATTTCACTCAACATAATCTTCTCCATGTCCATCCATCTATAGGCAAATTTTATAACTTCATTTTTCCTGACAGCTGCATAGTATTCCATTGTGTAGATGTACCAAAGTTTCTTTATCCAGTCATCGATTCTCGGGCACTCTGGTTGCTTCCAGATTCTGGCTATTGTGAATAATGCTGCTATGAACATAAAAGTAGGGATGGTGTTTCCGCTGCGTATTTTTGGTTTCCCAGAGTAGATTCCCAGGAGTGGTATGGCTGGGTCAAATGGGGAGTTCAATTTCTAGTCTTTGGAGGAATGTCCATATTGTTTTCCAGAAAGGCTGTACCAGCTGGCATTCCCACCAACAATGGATGAGTGTCCCCCTTTTCCCCACATCCACGCCAGCACTTGTTGTTCTTGTTCTTTTGAATATGTGCCAGTCTCTGTGGTGTAAAATGGTATCTCATTGTTGCTTTGATTTGCATCTCTCTGATGATTAGTGATGATGAGCATTTTTTCATATGTTTTTTGGCCATTCGAATTTCTTCCTTGCTGAAGTTTCTGTTCATTTCTTCTCCCCATTGTTTGATGGGGTTGTTTGTTTTCTTCTTGTAAAGTTCTACCAGTGCCACATATCAGTTATTTCTTATACAATGACTTAATGGCTCCATAGTAAGATTGAATAATCTTCACTAACTTTCTTCTAAGAAAACGTTTTTTGATCATTTTTTGTAAATATCTCTAACAAGAAATACAAAATCAATTGCTGTGTCTGCTATTGTTGTAGGTTTGTTAGATGGTTGGGAAGATTGGAGATAATGGTGGTCAGAAATTGAAGTCATGGTGGAACTGGATTGAATATGGAATGTCTGTAACAATTAACACAGTCAACTATGTTATAAAATTGAGTAGAATACCACTAAGTTCAATAAGATCAATATTATTAATATTGAAACTTATAGTGATATCACTTGTATCACTTGTCTTACTGTTGTTCATTGATTTGCTCAAATGGGCACCAGTACATCTTCATACTTCCTGTCACGTGCTAGTGTAGCCCAAGGGCATCTGCTCACACTAGGAACATGAAGAGCCTCAAACTATTTGTTCAGGTCATGGGAATGAGGTCTATAATTGTTACTAGTTTTTGGCATATCAAATATGTCACGGGTAGCTTTCCAGGCTCTTCAGTGTGGGTAGTACTCTCTCAGTAGTAGGCTCTCATCTCATGCATTTACTGATGAACCGGTGTGACTCGCAAAGCTGCAGCACCAACAGGGAAAGATCAGCTTTCTCTTGGGTGGAGCTCTGGCAAGCAGTGAATTCCAGATGTTGAAAATAGCGGCCCTCATGGTGGGGTTCCTCTCATTTCTTGTCAGGCTCTATTGGGATGGTGGGCCAGGGCTAGAACTCACCTTCCCTCCTGGATGCCCTCATGATCAGCTGAGCACAGGGGAGAGCCTGTAGCAGTTCTGCACCATTTCACAGATAGTGAAATAGTGAAAGCAATAGAACAGATGGTCCACATTGCAGGTAACAACTCAGTAAAATGGTCATGACATTAACAACACCAAGCAAGATACATGTTATAATAAGCAATATAAATTATGTAGTACCTGCATACTCCATAATAGACTTGGAAGCTTGGAAGCAGGCTTGGAAGGTAGGTGAGAAACTAAGGACTTTGGTGGTAGTAAGGGCACATTGGTGGTGGGACTGGTGTTGGATATGGACACCTAAAACAATTGCATTGTGAACTTTGTAAATCCACGGTATTTAAATAAGTTAAAATATGAAGCCAGATAATTGTCATGCAGATCGGTCAATTTGGCTAGAGGACCAATGGGCTTGATAGAACAAAACCAGACAGTTTTCTGTTATAGGAAGGAGAGAAATAGAACAAAAATCTCTTGCCTTGTTGGATAAAGCAATAGTAGTTTAACTCATAAACAGTAATTTGGACAAAATTTTGGAGTTATGATCAAAAGGACAGACTAATAAATCTGTAATAAATATTAAAAAAAGTAAAGTGCTCATTTATGCAGCTATAATTATATATTAAAATTCCCAAAGTAACTGTATTTGGTACCTTTGCTAAAATAAGGGAGACTCAGGCTAAGATTTATAATTTAAATAATTATATTATAATTACTGTCTTTGACCATTTACATTTATAAGGTCTATGAGAAGTGAAGTTTGCAAAGTAGGTGCTATAGATGTCTGATGTCTGGTGTTTAAAATAGAGATCAGTGATGGTCATAAATTGCATAAAATTACCTTAAGAGAAAGTAAAGATTGAGAAGTGAAGGGAATAAGAATGGAGTTGTGGACATTGCAAAGGAGGCTCAGAATATCAGGCTCCCAGAAAAAAATAAAGAGAAAGTTCTGGAAGTTGAAATAAAATGAAAAAAAATATGTCTCATAATGACACTTATCAATCAACCTGTTTGATTAACCTTCCTATCTCCAGCTATGCAGATGCATTAGAAAATCATTCTAATGTTCCTATGACATTTCAGAAGTGAACAAGGCTGTTGATTTCATTAAGGCGTTTCAAGGAGCACCCTGCTTCTGATTCAAGTGTGTGTGCAAAGAGAAAAGGAAAAGCAGTTGCTTTCCTTATTATTCTTATATTTTAATTTGGCCACCGTGAAATTACAAAGTTATTCATGGTTGGTTTTCAGGCACGCGATGTTTTGACACCAGTGTCCCTTCGCCAGTGTCCACTTCCCTCCACCAATGTCCACATTTACATCTGCCTCCCGCCTCATAGAAGTCTGTTTCTATGAGAGGTGCTATTTAAAATTAAATAAAGAAATAAGTTTTTGCACTGTGGTTTACTGTACTGTTGCTGACAGGTTTTCATACATAACACTTTACCACCTTTTTATAACTAATGCACAGTGTAAATATCAGTGAGTTTCAACACCAGTGAGAATACATGAGGAGTAGAGATGTCCCCCATGACGCTCTGGTACTCACATCTATTCCTTCAAACTTGGAAGATTCATGACTACTGCAAAAATAATCCATGGATGCAAGGGACAACCTGTGGGTTACAGAGGAAGGAACTTGGCACATATGTCTCTCAGCTCTGCTTTCCTGTCCAGTAGCATAGGCATGTTTTGGGGGTGAGCTGTTTATTTATTTATGTGTTTGTTTGTCCATTTATTTATTTATTTATTTATGTTTTGCTTTTTTGGGTCACACCCAGTGATGCTCAGGGGTTACTCTTGGCTCTGCACTCAGGAATTACTCTGGCGGTGCTCGAGAGGATCATATGGGATGCTGGGGATTGGACCTGGGTCGGGTGTGTGCAAGGCAAACGCCCTACCCACTGGACTATTGCTCTGGACGCTGAGTTGTTTTTAAGTTATTCTCTTGGAGAGCTGTTCTGTAGGGGTTGTTCTGTAGGGGTTGGGCAGTGGTACCCCTTGTGGTGCTCAAGGATCCTTCTTGGAAGTGTGCAGGGGACCTTATATAGTGCTTCCAGGGATTGGACTGTGATCAGCAGTGTACCAAGAAAGCACCATATTTTATGTCTTCTTTTCATTTCTGTTTTTGTTTTTGCTTCTTGATATCTTCCATATTAAGAATAGCTGAGCATAGGTTTGCTTAGCTAAAGCTATGAACTTCGCTGCATCTGGTAGGTATTCATATGTTGAGGTCCCAATCCTTAAACCCACTCGGTGTGACTATTCTTGGAGATGTGTCTGTAGAGAGGTAATATACTAAAAACGGAGGCAATTAGTGTAAGTTCTTATAAGTCCAATCACGATCAGGATCACGATCTTCCCGTTGATCATCTATTTGCTAGAGCGGGCACCAGTAATATCTCCATATGTCCTGTCTCATGCCAGTAGAGCCAGGGGCATCGGCTTGCTACAGGAACATAAAGAGCCTCAAACCATTATATTAGGTCATGGGAATGACCTAATATAATTGTTACTGGAATTTGGCATATCATATACAACACGAGAAGCTTGCCAGGCTTGTCGAGCGGGAGGCAAACTCTTTTAAAGACCTCCAAATAAAGCATTTATTGATGAACCGCACAGCCGCAAAGCGGCACGCGTGAGCCGCGCTGTGATGGGCTGGTCTGCTGGGTGGAGTTCTGAGAGAGGGAAGTCCAGAAGTGAAAAATGGCGGCGCCCGTGGAGTGAGGAGGGGTGGTCTGGCTTGTTGTGAGGCTCTGCCGAGGTGGTGGGCCAGGACTAGAACCCGCCATGCCTCCCGACTGCCTCATGAACGGCTGTGCACAGGGAGAGCAAGGAACAGCTCTGCCCCATGTGTGAGTCTCTGGACCAGCATACCTGGGCCGGATTGAGGAAAAAGCTGCTTCAGGGTGGGTGTCGGTGATCCGGGCTGTGATGGGCTGGTCTGCTGGGTGGAGTTCTGACGAGAGGGAAGTCCAGAAGTGGAAAATGGCGGCACCGTGGAGTTAAGTCCAATATATTTTAAAAAAAGAATTGGGATCATAAATTTATGGATGAAGAAAGCATCTACAAACTAAGAATATGCGTTTAAAGCAAACCATCGCAGAGTTTAATGTTTGCCTACAATGCAGCAAACCCCTGTTTGATCCCTACTCTTCATATGGACTCTTGAACACCACCAGGGGACACTCCTGAGCACAGAGCCAGAAATAGCTCCTGAGTGTTTCCACATATAAGTGTTCTCCATACCACCTAGCCACTGACTACCTTCCCACAATTAAAAAGAAAGAAAGAACAATCTCTCTGACTATATCTTGAGCTGAGAGGTTTACCCCTCAGTATTGCAAGAAAACCAACTTCGAATGTGTCTTCCATAACAAAGCCTGTGAGACTGACAGCCCTGTAAAACCAATACAGGGAGAAAAGGTACAAGGTTCACACATTTAAGATATAAAATAGTCAAAACATCATCCTTAGTCCTTAAGACTGATTCATTATTACTGTTATTATTTAGGCTATTCTTTAGGTTTAGCCCAGTAGTGTTCAGGATTTAACACTAGCTCTGTGTTAGTGTTAAATCCCAACACTAACTCTGTGCTCAGGGACATTCCAGGATATGCTGGCAGAAAGACTGATGTAGTGCCAGTGATCAAACCTATGTTAGTTATATGCAAGACTTATGTGCTTACAGTACCTGCTGTACTATCTCTCTGGTCCCTTAAGACTTTTCATAAAATTGAACATCATATATATCACACTTCAGTAGAAAAATTTACATGTTGAGGGAATGAAACTACACAGTAGATAATGTGCTTGCCTTGCACAGGGATGAACCAGGTATGATCCCTAACACCCCATATGACCCCTGAGCCTTCCGGAAGTCATTTCTGAGCACAGAGCAAGGAGGGACCCCTGAGCATTGCTGGGTGTGACCCAAATTAAAAAAAATTACACCTTTTCTAACGTTCCATAACTGAGACTCATAGTTACTTTTGAAGGAGGTGTCATTTCTAGGATGCTTCTTTTAGGGGAGACATCTGGAGCATGAAAGAGCTTTTTTGGGCAGTCGAGATGCTATAAGGGGTTTCTGTATCTCCTGAAGGAGGATGGTGGACATGGCCGTGAGAGCCACATAGCCTGGTGACGGTTTGTAATTACTGAGTCTAGAGTCCAAATTCGTTTTATAATAAAGTCAAATAATTTCACTTTTACAACATGCTTTTTCACCATGCTACTACAGAGAAAATTGACAACTTTTAGTTTTCTTTCTTTCCATGGAGTGACTAATAGAAAATGACTAATAAGATTCATGTTGTAAGTACATGTGTGATTCACACAATCAGTGACTTGGCTAGGGGTGAGACTTTGCAGATTTCATGATTTGCAAGAGGCTGCCAGATTTATGATCATTTTCAATCTCCCTGAGCTTAAGTATCAATTCTTAGAAAGGTGTATAGCTTATTCCTACAATTTCCATCCATATTAGGGTGAAGGCATTGAATTATAGTTTTGCAAATTGTGTGTTTTAGTAGGTTGCATTATCTGTGACCTTTGTTTCATCAAGAGTAATAAAATATTCATGTTGAGCAGTTCTATGCTTGAGTTAGGGTCTCTTTCATCACTTTGATGTCGGCTTTTGCAGTAAATTCTTCTTGTGGTTCTCCAGAATTTGAGCACATAAAGCCCATTTAATATTCTAATATAGAAATTATTTTCCAATTTCATGTGATTAGAAAGGAAGAAAATATTCACTGAAGGACTGCAAAGGTGACTCTGTTCAGAGGTATGAATACTTGACATGATTTTCATAGGGAGAGATGAGAGGCTGGTAGCAGGAGAGCATTGCTTGAAGATTTCTGTGACTGTCAGAGGGGACAGCAGTTCTGGTGCATTTTGGACCTCTATGGAAGATACTGAAGGGTTTCTGTACTTCCTGAATGGGAATGGTGACATCTGGGGATGCTGGAGCAGTAGGTGGCGAGACTGCACTGGGCTCAGTTGGGTGCAAGTCTCATATAGGGCATCTTTTCAGGTCAGCACTTGCGAAGTGTCTGAGCATGGGTGATGAAGGGATGATTACTAGGTTGTGCTAGGTCTTTCTCCAGCCTCTGTGTTCAGGAATCACTCTTGGTAGTGGAGACACTGTATGTGGTGCCGGGGACTGAACTGAGGTCAGCAACATGACAGGCAAGCACACTACCTGCTCTATCTCTCTAGCCAGGAACTTGGAATGTTTTTGAGGAACGAAACTAACTACAATGATGTGACTATCACTAGAAAGCTTTTTTATTATTATTTTTTTAACCTCAGGCCTGGAATTCAGCATAATTAGTGATACCTATTGTATCTTCTCAGAAGGTTGGCTTATTAGCTAACCTTCACCAAGTTAATCAGGTTTTTGATTTATTATTTGGCATATGTATGCATGATTTAACCTACATATGTAATATATCTTTATCTTTGCAAATATTAACATTCTTATAAAAACTATCTCTTAATTCCTAGTGAAAAGAAATAATCAAAAGGTTAGATTGAAAGAAGTCGCTTTTACCATAAAGCGATTTTTTACTTATGCTAAATGAAGTAAAACCGGTTAAGTAAAATCGTAAAATCGGTTAAAGCAACTGATTATACTAAAACATATACAGATTTACTTGTATGCAAAAAACTGGAAACTCATAAAAAATCCAATTGAAATTGCCCTTTATAGAAGAGGATAACAGAGAAAACACAATAGCAATCGTCATAGATATTCTGACACTATGAAAAAGAGACAGAAAGAGAAGTAAGGGAGAAATGGAAAAATGGGGAAAAGTGAGGGAGGTATTAAGAGACGATCACGATCACGATCTTCCCGTTGATCATCTATTTGCTAGAGCGGGGAACCAGTAATATCTCCATATGCCCTGTCTCATACCAGTAGAGCCAGGGGCATCGGCTTGCTACAGGAACATAAAGAGCCTCAAACCATTATATTAGGTCGTGGGAATGACCTAATATAATTGTTACTGGAATTTGGCATATCATATACAACATGAGAAGCTTGCCAGGCTTGTCGAGCGGGTGGCAAACAATTTTAAACACCTCCAAATAAAGGATTTATTGATGAACCGCACGGCTGCTTGAGGCCGTGGGTGCCGGGCTGTGATGGGCTGGTCTGCTGGGTGGAGTTCTGACGAGAGGGAAGTCCAAATGTAGAAAATGGCGGCGCCCGTGGAGTGAGGAGGGGTGGTCTGGCTTGTTGTGAGGTTCTGCCGAGGTGGTGGGCCAGGGCTAGAACCCGCCATGTCTCCAACTGCCTCACGAATGGCTAGGCACAGGGAGAGCAAGGAACAGCTCTGCCCCATGTGTGAGAGTCTCTGGACCAGCATACCTGGGCCGGATTGAGGAAGAAACTGCTGCAGGGTGGGTGTCGATGATCCGGGCTGTGATGGGCTGGTCTGCTGGGTGGAGTTCTGGGAGAATTGAGGGAAGAAACTGCTGCAGGGTGGGTGTCGATGATTCGGGCTGTGATGGGCTGGTCTGCTGGTGGAGTTCTGATGAGAGGGAAGTCCAAATGTAGAAAATGGCGGCGCCCGTGGAGTGAGGGAGGGGTGGTCTGGCTTGTTGTGAGGTTCTGGGCTGTATTAAGAAACATCAAGAAAAAAGATTGTGCAGGAACATTATAGCAGGTTTCAGAAGAGAGAAACAAACAGATGGAGATTCATTTGCATTTATGTCTCTAATAAATAGGTAGCACATGTTTAACACACAGTAGTTGTAAACTTTAAACTTCATCTTAAGCACAACGATATGATTGAGACAAACCCCTTCATCTTTTGAAACATAAAAATAATATTAATCCCTTTTAAAAAAATCATGTGGACATAGGGATAATAATGTTGGAAGGAAAGTGGCTGGTTGGGTTTTACCTCTGTGAGTCCTTCCAGCTGCACATCTGCGATCTCCCATTCCAGCAATAACAACTGATAGAAACAGAATCCTGCCTCGTTGAAATTACTTGAGAGTGAAGGGGACTTCATTTATGTAGCGAGTTACAAAGGTTAATCCTCTCCAAAGAATGATAAATATTAAGATGTGTATTATTTATGCAGAAATGTACTTCATCAGAGTTATTTTTGTCATTGTAATGAAGTAGACTGAACATTTTACTAAGTCAAAAGTCAAATTCTGTTTGCCACAAACCTCGGAGAAGAAAAATTTTCTACTCCCTGGCATGTCACATTCACTTATGACTAGCTTTTCCTATAGTCCTCTGTTAGAACGTTTCACTGCGTTATCCTTAATTTATCCAGAAAGGGCTAGTAACACGACCTGAAATTAAAATACCTTCTTACTATCATAATAGAGAGCAGGTTATCTCTCTTAGCAGAGCCAGCCACAGAAGTTTAAAAGGCCAGGGGTCTGGAGGCACGTAGAGGAAATGGAGTATTTCTCGGACGATGAGGAGCATGAACCGCAGAAGCAGCTCATTTGTACCGGAAGTAATGGTGTGAGAAAAAGGTAATTCTAGCGCCTTTGAGAGGCTCAATGAAGTGGAGAAGGTGGATCAGGAGCTTAAACTATTTCCTACAAATGTGTAAAATTTGCAATATAAGAACTAAGGCCGGGAAGAAACTGATGGTATGTAATGAACTTGCTCTGCATGTGGGTATTGCTGTACCTGGCTGTGCTTGGCACATTTCTGTGCCTGCATTTTTGGGGCAATGCCTTTGCTTTGCTTATCCTGCTGGTCCTTCATGAGCGAAGGTGCATTTGCCGAGACATCTGTGGAGGGTTAGCAGGGCAGCTAAAGCTGTTGAACAGAAAGCGCCTGACTAACAGGCTTGTGTGCCAATTAAAGGTGGATGATCCCTACCATCGGTGCTCTGCTAAAATGCTTGGAGCAACCAGATCCCAGGAAGACTGAGAAAATCTCCAGTGAGGCGATTTGGAGAGATTAATGAAACTGGAGTTGGTAGGAAATTTGCTAACAATATGTCTTTGCATGGTTGGTAAGAAGAAAAGAACATACATAAATATCACAAAGTATTACCTATTCTAAACTACATATTGATATTTAAAACACACACACGAACATGCACACACACACACACACTCATACACACACCTCTATTTTACTTTTGGCAAACTGAATTTTTTAAGGTTTTGTTTAAAATGTAACAAAGAACTTGCCTTTTAAAGCAAACTATCACTGGGAAAACAAAACCAGAGAGTTTAATTAGGGCTTTCGCACTAGTGAGAGGAAGAGGAGGGTGGCTGGCAGCCAGTAGGCTGAGGCAATCAGCCAGCTGGCCTCTACCCGCCAGCCCTCCATGACCCTTCGGCTCTGGTGGGCGAATTTAAAGTTTGTCAGCTCATCTATTCAGATAATTAGCCAAACATATCCGTTCCCTTCTCCATCTGCTTACAGTTTTGCTAATAATTGGAACATGGAGTCATGTCCCCGAGTCCTTCATTTCTCTCTCCAAACCTCTGAGCACATCACTGGGGAAAAGCCAGGAGTGAGAACATGTAGCTGCTGAGCCCTCTGTTGCAGGCAACGGGCCACAGAACACCAGAGCCACCTCCTACGACTGCATCCACAGCTTCTGCCACATGGCCAGTGCTCCTGGTTCAGGGCTCGACCATGACTCTGGAGCTTGGAGAGGCAAAGATGAATTTCCTCTGAAATCCATGTCCTTGTCTCTTGACTATAGACAGCTGTCTTGCATTAGCCTGGTTTAGCACGCCTTGACATGTAAAGAGAACATTCCAAACTATTTACTCTAGGACCTGTGGTAGTAGAAGTAGTTTGAAATGTTCAAACATAGTTTGAAATGTTCCCTTTTGTTTAAGCGTCAAGGTTGCTAAACCATGCATTTTAGGTAAAGGGACAAACGTGATAGTCTTTCAGTACCTATAGACCTGTATTGAAAACCATAATGCCCAAAAGGAAAGGCAGAGAGAGAGAGAATAAAGAGAGAATGAGAGAGAGTGAACGAGGAAGAGAAAAGCGTCTGCTATAGAGGTAGGCTGGGGGAGTGAAGAGGAAGGGAAACTGGGCCATTGGTGCATTGGGGGTGGGAAAAGTACACTGGTGAAGGGATGGGTGATGAAATATTTCATGACTAAAAGTCAATCATGAGCAACTTTGCAACTGTATTTCTCAAGCTGATTCAGTTACACACACACACACACACACACACACACACACACACACACACACACACACACTCTATTTACTCAGCCAGAGATCAACTTAAGAAAGACTGCCCTCTGAGAGTGGGATGCAGGCATGATACTAAAAAACAAGCCCTTCTGAGCGTTCCCAGGCACATTAGTTTCTGGATGTATCCAGCCATGCCTTGTCTTCACCTGTCCTCTGCATGGCAGCGCCGTGTAATGTGCAATGCCTTACACTCAATTAAATGCAGTTGGCTGGCTGCAAACTCTTCAAAGCTGTGAAGCAAAGACAGAAGAGCAGCAGAGAGAACATGTGTTTGCATTTTGAAATAAATATTAACTTACATTTTCAACTCAAAGTCGTTCTTGCAGTTTTTTTTTCCCTGAGTTGAATCTCCGTAGAGGGGGAATATTTAAAGTCCACCTCAGTCTTCCTTCACTCCCTGGGTTTTGTTGAGTATCAACCGTGTTTCTGGTGCTGGAGGGCCTGATCGACTCCACTTCTATGAGACAAATTCTGTATCTTTAGGGTCATGTGTTCAATGTATTATCAATATAAGTACACTAAAACTCTTGTAATTAACATTGGCAGCTTGTTGCTTTGGCATTTAGAAGATGTTATAAATAAATGATAAGAGGAAGTAGCTATTTAAAAAACATTCATCCTATCCATGCTACATGGTTTTACTGAAAATTCATTTACTAATGATACATGTCTCTTTTGCTTCAAAGCGCTAAAAGTGATAGAACTGGGAACAGACTGAGAATTTTTAGACTATGGCCAAATGTTCTTTTCTACTACTTTTTCCCCTCCTCTTTACAAAAAGAACAGTCCTACTTTAACTTCAAAACAGAGCTAGTTTAGTTTTCAAAATGATTCCCTTAGACAACATTTTTGTGTTGCACTTAAGATCTGATAGAATTTATAATAAAAATCTCTCTCCACATTGCAAATTTGCATATGTATACTACAGAGATAAATGTAATAAAATATGATAAACTATTTCAATTGTCGCTTAATAGAATATGTAAATGTTTGATAAATCTAAATTGTTATGGGATAAACATTTCTAGTCTGTGATTCAGTTCCATTAAAAACTAAAATGCCACAAAACAGGTAAAATTTTTATTACAGGTTACAGTTACTCAAGTGGATAAAAACTTATTGTTATATATTTTACAAAAATATAATACATTTTTGATAAGTTTTTCTTGGCTTGGCTTAAATTTCTGTTTTCAATACAACACCTCAAGAAGTTGACCCATTTTGAGAAAAACTGTATTAGAAAAGTAAATCGTGTTTTCCTATTTGAGTTCTAAATCGATTCTACTACCTAAGGCTACATTTCTGTCCATTAGGCCACCAACCTGGATTCGATTTTTAAAACCTAAATTTTTGAAATATTTCAATACTTCATCATATTGAGAAGAAGGAAGCGTAAGAATTTTAGGAACTGGCCAATACCACAAAAGAAGTCAGCTACCCAGCTGGTGGGTAGCTGGTGTTGCTACCCACCAGCTGTTACTATCTGGTTAGAAGTCTTGTAAACTATGTTATGGCTTTGAGCATTGATAGAACAGAAAGTAAGTGACACACTAGAGAAAAAGCTGACAGCAGTGACAGAGACGCATAGACAAGGACAGATAGTAAATGGACCCTTTAAGATGACAAGCTTTAAGTATATGAAAAATTGCTGCCTAGCTGGCAGTTCCCTTGGCAAGAAGCCACTACCTGCATTGCTGCCTACCAAAATTCCTACTGGAAGTGTCTGAGACGCTCAGAAAGCCAGAGGTTGAGTTTGCCTGAGATGAGCCTTTCCTGGAGAAACCTAGCACTGTCTATTCAAAGTCCCAAGCAATACTGGAAACATAAGATCCAAACTACAGTAAGCAAACCCTGATACTGAGTCTGCTGGAAGTGACAGACAGGCTGCTGGCAGGAAGGCCTTGGGTCTCCGGTGGAGGGAAGTTGACAATGATGCAAAGGTGGTGGGATCGGTGCTGGAACATTGTATGTCTAAAACCCAACTACATATAATTTTACTAACCATGATGCCTTAATAACATTTAAAAAAACTAAAAATAGTTAAGTGTAACCCTCCCCAAATGATTCCAGGGGCCATCTATCACCTATCTCTGCGTTGGTGTGATCTAGTTTGGTTTTTTATCCTTTATAACCATCCCTCAGTCTTGGTTCTCTTCCTCTTTTACCAGCCAACAGATAGGTCAGGACCTCGCAGCTTTCTCTTTACAGTTACTTAAGCCTCAGAGTGTAGCCTTATGCTGGTTTTGGTGCTAGACATCACTTCCCATCAGGCTGATTTCAAATTCGAACATATCATCCTTGAATAAGTAGTTGCATAATCACTAATCACCTTAGATGATTTTTAAAACATATAAATGTGGATGAATTTTCTACATGTGATTAATAATGCACAAAAACGCAAACGCAACATCAAAGTGGGCTGTGATGAGTTTTGATTACCCTTGTTTTTATACAAGCTATTCATTGTCAGTTTATAAAATAGCAACATTAAATAATATCTGATAATATCACTTGTACCACTTGTCTTCCAGTTGTTCATCAATTTGCTCGAGCAGGCACCAGTAACATCTTCATACATCCTGTTTCAAGCAAGTGTACCACAGGGCATCTGCTTGCTCCAGGAACAGGAAAAGCCTCAAACCATTATTTCATGGGAATGAGTCCATAATTTTGGATTAATCGTGACTTTATTTAATATCTAGTTCACTTGGCTCCTTGAACTCTTTTGACTCAGACAAGCTGTTGCTACCCACCAGCTGTTACTATCTGGTTTTAAGAAGTCAACAGATTATCAAAAGTGTGGAAAGTCATTTTTTCTGATTAGAAATACTTTCAATGTATTCATTTTAAGTTTCTTAATTTTTTTTAAAAAATGTTGCTGTTGGATGTGTTTTGTATGTGGTTGTAATATTCATTAAACAATTTGGTATCCACATTATATACAACACAGTGATAACATATACCACAAGACTATAATGTTTAAAGCATGGATTAATATATAATGTTTCAGAAAATAGTTTTCTAGCATTAACACAGATTTTTTAAAATATATGTTAGTATGCACATTTCATGCCCCTCAGTATTAAGTTTTCAAAATTTTAAATTCTGTTTAGTCCAGATCCACATTTGCTAGGATTTAATCCTAGATATTTCATATGCAAAAAATTTTGTCAGTTAAATTCACCATAGAATTTTTGTCATACTAGCAGGGATAAGAAGAACTGATTTTGTTTAACATTAGTGCATTTCATTTTTTTAAAGGCTTCAAATTTCCAGAGTGTATTTTGTAGTGATCTTTTTCCTAGTGAAAACACTTATTATATTGGTTGATATTTCATTTATATGGTGAAACATTTACAGTAGGCGAATTGATGATGGTGAATGGGATTGAATGTGAGTATCTAGTACCCAAGTAGGGAAGGACACTTGGGGAAAGGGAAAATGACCCTTTAAAGAGTGACTTTGAGAAATAACAAATGACACCTACTAATAATAAGATTCAAATACAGGTACCCCCTATGGTTCTGACATAAACTTAGGTGTAAAGGTGTGGGAATAGTGTTAAACACAGTTTTGTTTATATTTTTGTTTGTTTGGGATTGTTTTGCCACAACTGGTCCTGCTAAATGCTTATTCCTGACTTTTTGCATAGGAATCACTCCTGATGTTGCTCAGGGAACCACATGAAATGCCTAAATGAGTCCTGGACCAACCCTATGCAAGGCGAGCACCCTATCAATTATACTATTGCTCTGGCCCAAATAAATACAAGCTTATTTTTTCCTGTAATCATTCTCTGCATAGTATTCAAAGCAGAGTTCATAATGCGGACATAGCTATTATGCTAATCAAAGTAGAGAGATAGTCATCAAGTACTGGGCTATTGAACTGACAGCTATATCCAACATTTCAGAAACTCTGTTAGCAGACACAGCACACCTCTGTAATCCTCCAGCTGTAATTTCTTTGCTGTTAGGATGATGATTACGCTCTGGGGAGGAAGTTCTATGTACCAGAAGGTAAATGAGACCCCGGCCAAGACTCGCGGTATGGGGAAAGCAGACTGACAGCTCTGCTGGGATTGGTTGGGAATGCAAATGCTTGAAAATCCAAACAGCTGCTCGTTGGTTTGACATGATCACATTTCCAATGAGAGATTTTCCCCCTTGGTTGTTGTGAGAGAATCTTTAGAAGAGACAATAAAGTGGAGGAGAGGGAGGAAAGGAAAAGAGTAAACTGCACTATTTATTTTTAACTAACAGATGAATGGAAATTTCTCTGCATATCAAGACTCGTTACAGGAAAAGAGAGCAATCTCAACTGCTTCCTTCTGTGGATGTGCATGATTAGGGAATGCCTTGGGTGTCAGGTCAATGCATTTTAAGTGCAAGTGGATAGGTCGCCTCTATCATAGTCCAATAGGGAAAAGATGGAGGAGTTGCTATGAAAACTTTTACAAAGTCTTAGTGCATGGCTGAATCATTCCAATGAGATTTGATCATTTGTTTAGCAGTGATTTCCTTTCCTATATACTAGTTGATTAAGAATTTTTTATTATTTTATTTTATTTATTTTTGGGGTCACACCCAGCAATGGTCAGGGGTTACTCCTGTCTCTGCACTCAGGAGTTACTCCTGATAGTCTCGGGAATCATATGGGATGTCAAGGATCGAACCCGGTTGGTGTGCGAGGCAAATGTCCTCCCGCTGTAGTATCACTCCGGTCCCAAGAATTTTTAAAGTCATGTCAAATTCCTCTTAAGTTTATTGGTGTTAAGGAGATCTACTAGGTCAGTCACATAAGTAGTAAACATGTTTTCAAAAGAGAAACACGTTATGTTTCCAAGAAGGATGGGATTTATTTTGTGTTGGATTGATTACCATGTTATTAAATTCCTTTTTTGGTGCTGTTCTAATGGATTATCTTCAATTAGAAAAATCGGTTGAGCCTCATAATTGTTTTGACCACTATCTGTTAACCTGCTCTAAATTTCAGTGATTAGCTCTAAGTATCTGGAGAATTCAATGCACAGTTGTCCCATGTGCAATATTTATTTCAGTTAAGTGGACAAAAGAAAATGGACAAAGGACTCATTGGACAAAATCTGGCAAACCAAGCACAAGGGTTCATGGTGCATATCTCAGTGGAGTTGTACTAAATATTCTTGATTCAACTAGCATCCCTTTATGGCAGTATATATGGCAGCATATATGAAGTATAGGCAGAGCCTGGTAAACTACCTGTGTCATATTTGATATGCCAAAACCAGAAACAATTATAGACCTCATTCCCATGACCTGAAGGAATGTTTTGAGGCTCTTCATGTCCCTGGAGTTAGCAGATGCCCTTGGGCTACTCTAGCACAAGCCAGGTCATATGGAGATGTTACTGGTGCCTGCTCAAGCAAATCGATGAACAACAGGAAGACAAGTGATACAAGCGATGCATCAAACAATACATACCACCCACTCATTCTTTTTATTTTTTACGTTTTTAATTGAATCACCGTGAGATACAAAGCTACATAGCTGTTCATGATTGGGTTTCAGACAGGCAATGGTCCATCATCGGTCCCTTCACCAGTGTCCATGCCCATCACCAATGTCCCTAGTTTGTCGCTTGCCAACCCCCCACCTCTATAGTAGACTCTTTCTCTGACTCTCTTTCTTCTTTTGGGCATTACGGGTTTTAATACAGGTTCTGAAAGGTTATCTTGTCTGTCCCTGTACCTACTTCTGGGACTCAGTTCTTGTCCAGCGTGATGATTTCCAACTCTCAACGATCATACATACACTCTTTTATACGAAGGGATGTGTGCGTTTTCTAGAGCAATTAATACAAGTACAGAGGAAAATTGCAGAGAATGTCCACTAGGTGGCGAGTGTGCTATATAGTGTCCATCTCCCTAGATAAGGTGGACAGGTTTCCTCTTGCACTTCAAGCAATAATCAGATTGTCCCTGGCCAAGCAGATGTCTGAAACAGTTTTCAGAAACAAGATAAGAGCTTCAGATTATTAGAGTGCAACACACTCTACGAATTAGAGTCATCCCCAAGCACTAAGCACAATGAAGAGTGATTTATTAGCTCGTGAGTTTTTAATACCTAAAATTCACATGACTTTTTATCTGATTTCTCCACATCTACTTTCCAGTGCTATGAAACCTGGATTTAAGAACACCTTCCTGGGCTAGAGTTTCTTTCTGTTATTTCCCTTCTTACTAAGACCAAATAGACCTGAGATTTTTGTCTTTGCTCTTTACACCCTCTTTGTTCTTTCTTTTCAGCTTCTTCTGTGAAGAATTACATTGAAAAACTTCAATTGACTTAACAATGGGAGGGCTATGGGTCTTCCTTTAGAAACCTCTTGTGGTGTTGCAGAGACTGTACAGCTGGCAGCTGAGCGCTTGCTTGACTTGTAGGGGCTAGACTCAGGTGGATCCCTGAATGCCTTGAGCACAGCAATAAAATGGAAAAAAGGAAGCTCCAAATATAAACCAAAAGAACTCTCTTCTTTATAAACTTGGGGGGTGGGAAGGAGGAAGTAATTTGCATTATTTCAATGTCAATTATAAAAGCTGATTAGAAATTCTAAGTTAGAATTCATTCACTCCTACTGAATTCTAACCACTCATTAGGAGTGGTTTCTTCTTATTGTGTAATAAATTGTATAAATATATATGCCTATGTTTGCCTTTTACTTATTAGCTCTTAATATGGAAAATCACAAATATAGCAATCGTTATACACTGGAGCTGAATATTTTGAATGTTGCTCTATAACATTAATTTTGAATAAATGTTTTATTACCCCTCTTTTAAAGGTCACTAGCTATTTTTCAATTTGTGAATTTTGATTAATTTAATTGTGTGCAAAGCATCCTAGAAACCTAAAACATAGGGAAAAATGTGTTAAAAGATTAAGATAGAAAACATCAACTACTGACACCAGAGCAATAGTAACCTGTCAGGTGCTTGCTTTGCATGGGGACTGACCCTAGTTTGGTATCTGGCACACGCATAGTTCCCTAGCTGACCTGGAGGAATATTCAGGTAGAGTTAGGAGGAAGCCTTGAACACAGCTGGTTCTGCAGTCAGCAATTGTGCCTGAATACAAACAAACAAAAAGAAAACCAGAAATAAATTATTTTACATGGTCAACTAGTAAAACTTAGGCATATACATTTCATGAGCAGTGTCCAGACTTAAAAACAATTTTTTTCTGACTTCAGTTTCGCAAAAAATGCCCCTTAATCCAAGTATTCTGGTTCACCAGCCCTTGTTCTGTGATCACACCTAAACTCTTGCAAGGATATTGAGGGATTTTGTCAATTAGAAAGTGATTTGAAGGGCCAGAGCAATAGTACAGCGAGTGGAGCACTTGCCCTGTACCGTGGCCAGCCAGGGTTCAATTCCTGGCATCCATGTGCTCCCTCAAGCACTTTCAAGGACAATTCCTGAATGCAAAGGCAGGAGTAAACCCTGAGCATTATCAAGTGTGATCCAAAATCAAAAAGAAAGAAAAAAGAAAAAAGACAGTGATTTGATGTGCCCTTTAAGAGGTCCAAGTGATCCCTTAAAGAGATGTCATGTACTTCTTAAAGGGATGGACAATATCCAAATTATGTGGACATAAAAAGAAATGGAAAAAGCAGTTGAGTTGTCAGTTGAGATTGGGTTCTTAGTGTGGCTGGCAGGAGTGAGTTGGAGGAGCAGAGAGCCTGACAGAAGAGAGAGTTAGAGGAGCAGAGAGAAGGGTTGGCTGAGCTTGCCTAAGAGCAGAGCAAGGAAATAGTTGGAAGAAAGGCTTAAAAGGAGTTCAGAGCCTCTGGACTCGTTCTGTACCTGATACTGTCAGTCAGTCAGCCACACATGACTTTTATGTGTTAATGTGTAACAATGTACATTAACACATAAAAACTAATACACTCTTATTTCATTCCTCAAGAAGACTTACTTATAAGAAATAACTTACACTCTCACAATGAATTTCCAGTGATAGCTTCTCAGATGATAATCACTGTGTTATCCCATCCCCGCTTTCCACCATGGGAGGCTGAGTCAGAGCAGCAAAGATGGTCAGCAGTTAGAATGTTGACTTGCCCACCGGTAAGCAGGGTGTGTCACACAGAATTCTCAGTCACTAAACTTCACTTCCTCATCTACCACAATGACTGTTGTGGGTGGAAGAGGAGTCATAACTTACTCCTCAGGTTGGGGGGGTGCTTAATGAGCTAATATATACATTTAATACATCACTTGCTTTAGATCAAGTTCTGAGTCAATAATTAACGTTTTTTACTAGCATTTGGGGTTTATTTATTTTTGCTAATAAGTTGGAAAACACATTTGAGATTTGTTTTGAACTTTAAACATTTAAATAAAACTTCAAAAATTTCAGTAAACTAGAATGTCTATCACTTGATAACTTGATCACTTGATATCCCATTATTCATCAATTTGCTCAAGCGGGCTCCAGTACATTTTCCATTTGACTCTATCACTTGCGAGTGTAGCCCACTGGCATCTGCTTGCTTCAGGAATATGAAGAGCCTCAAATTGTTTGTTCAGTGTCTTGACAAAGAAGTCTGACCATCTTGTAGGTGGGTGGCTACATGATCTTTTGACATCCTGTGGGATCCAGTTGGTAACGACTCTAGTCCAGCAGTCAACTCCAAATCGCATTACATGTCCAGCCCATCTGAGTTTTGACACCTTGGCAAACGAGACAGCGTTTGCCAAGGTGTCAAACTCTGATTCCTTCTTTCACTTGAGTGAGGCATGATATTCCAAGCATAGCTCTTTCAATTACTCTTTGGGGGACCCGAACAGCGTTCTCATCCTGCTTTCATAGGGCCCAGGTCTCTGAGGCATATATTAATGGAGGGAGAATGGCAGAGTTGAAGAGATGAGCCCAGTGCCGGAGGTTCTCTGTCCTATTAGCTATTTCTTCGATGCTCTTGAAGGCATTCCATGCCACTTTCTTCCTCCTGCACAGCTCAGGTTTTAGGTCGTTCATCATGTTGACTTCTCGACCTAGGGACACATACTGCTACATTCAAAGATGTTTGTTCCATTGAGAGTCAATGGGGTCTCTGGAACTAGTTCATTTTTCATGAACAGAGGTTTGTTGAGATTCAGCTGTAGATCTATCCTTCCACATTCTCGGTCAAAGTCAGCTAGCATTTGTGCTGCTTGGCTAATGTTTGGTGTTATTAGAAAGATGTCATCAGCAAAGCAGAGGTGGTGTAGTTACCGACCATCTATCTTCACTCCCATTCCTTCCCATTCTAATTGTTGCATGACTTTCTCAAGGGTGATACTGAAGAGTTTTGGTGAAATGGTATAACGTCTATAAATGATAGTAAAACTCATTTATGCTACAATGTACACAATTTTTTCCCCCAAAGAAAAGAAAACTTTATGAAGATTCTTTATTTTCAGGCTGGCATAAGAATAAAATGGTTTGTTCTCCAAGTACTCCCCTACTGTAGAGAGCTGAAGTTTCTATGAATGTACAAAATAAATAATGATGCATATTTAAATATCAATTAATATTGTATTGAATTTATAAAATATATTTTAAACATATTTGAAAAAGTTATTTTATAGTATTTAATATATTATTGAAGTCAGACAATATTTCAATAATAGGCATTATAAAATCATTTTACGAATAAGAATTTGTTAAAAGGACAAATTACACATCTAGAACACATCTTATGAACAAATATAAGTATATTTATCAATGAAATGATGAGTACATTTATAATATAATTTATACAGTGTTTTGGAGTATTGTCAATATTATAGTGCTTAAAATGTAATTAAATTTCCAGTACTAGACGTTGCTCACTAACAAATTCTGCTAATATATAACACATATTTTGTCTTAACACTTTTATTTAATAGACTTTAATATTTCACTTGAAATCATAAGAAAATTTATTAAAAGGTATAAAAGAATGCCTAAAAGCATGTATTTCAACTATAAATAAAGTTGATGAAGGAGGTCAGAGACTTTGAAAATTTTGCCTGTTTTAAGTTTCTCACATTGACAGTAGTATTTCTCAGATTACTTACATAATTTTATTCTACAGTTAAATTGTTGTTTTGGCAAAATATGCTGGTAAACAACTTAAGCAAAACAAATAATAATTTTATTAATTTGAAATGGTGGACAATGTGTTAAACTAATTTACATTTTTGTAAGTAAAAATGGCAAGATTAGACATTTCAATGTAAGAACCATGTACTGTGTGTTCTGAGTTATGGTTGTAATAAGTGAATATTGACCAAAATCTAAGTAAATCTAAAAAGAATAAAACAGCATATTCTAGATGTAGAAATGTCAATGTTAACAAAAAAAATCTTATTCCTAGATTTTTTTACTATTATGTATATCCCACGTGTATCTTTGGAATGTTTATATTCTAATTTAAATTACTGATTACTTGTTTATGTTGATCAATGATTATCCTTACATGTTTCTAATTTGCTAATATAAAGCTGCCCTGATAGTAACTATGATGTACAGTAGATAGTAGTCTTGTGCAACATTTTTAAGAAATTTAGGTTATTTATAAGTAATGAATTTTAAATAGTAGGTAGGGATTCAGAGATATATTATTATCTGTATTTAAACAGGTTACAATGCAAGCTTTTAAATTTTGGGAAACAGAACTTAATCTCAAAATATTTTAAGTTTGCTACTACTGAAAAGGTATGTTTAGGGTAAATGATAATTAGTGATTAACAGAAATGCATTATTAATTCAGTGGAACATACTTTTCAATATTAATTATCCATAGCATGGTTTTTCAGATCAAGTCTCATTAATCACAGGCTCTGGGCCAGTAGCTAATTGGAAGTCTATGTAAGAATTAGTAAACATTTGTTCCCTGGTAATACAGTGATAATACTATGAAATAAAGTCTATCTTGTCCAAGGACTATTGCTATCCAAAGCCATAAAATGGATAAACTTACCCATATTTAATGCTCTTATTTTTCCACAGAGACTATAATATCCAAATTATTTGAAACAAATTAGTGATTAATATAAATAAGAAAGTGATCTCCCAGGTCTTTTTCTTCTTTGCATTTTCTCTTCCTTATACATTAATTGTATAATCCAACAATGTTAATTATCAATGAATGAAACACATGTGAGATATAAGAAACAGTATATGAGCAGGATGTTTATTAGAAAAGAATAAATCACTAGCCTCATTATAAGGAAATACACAGGGACCATATTCTGATCTGTGAAGCAGAGTTCCAGGTATTATACATATGAAAACCTGATTCTTGGGAACTAGGTGTAAAGAACAGGTGTACATCTGAAAAAAAAGTAGTGTCAGGAAATTCTTTTTATTACCTCTTCCCATACCTGGTATTATAACTTGAGTTCTGCTGTCAGAATCAAAGGGTGTTTTCAGAGGATGTTATCGAATTCCTTACTTTGCTACTTTATATCTGATATGGAAATGCAATCATCTCATATTTGTCTTTCTCTTAATTTGGTTGGCTGGGCACAACCCCCTCTTATTAGTATCTGTAGCAGAAGGCAAGACTTCTTTTTAATAGTTGAGTAGTATTCCATTGTGTGTGCATATAACAAAAGTTCTTTGTCCTCCAATCTGTCCCAAGAGTTTGGTTGTTTCCTGATCTTAGCAATTATAAATAATGCTTTTATTAATATAGTTTCTTCGATGCTTTTGAAGGCATTCCATGCTGCTCTCTTCCTCCTGAGCAGCGTAGGTTTTAGGTCATTCATCATGTTGACTTCTTGACCTAGTTACACATAACTGCTGCATTCAGAGATGTTTGTTTCCGTTGAGAGTGAATGGGGCCTCTGGAACCAGTTCATTTTTCATGAACATAGTTTTGTTGAGATTCAGCTGTAGACCTATCTTTCCACATTCTTGGTTGAAGTCAGCCAGCATTTGTGCTGCTTGGCTAATGTTTGGTGTTGTTAGAATGATGTCATCAGCGAAGCTGAGGTGGTTTAGTTGCTGACCGTCTATCTTCACTCCCATTCCTTCCCATTCTAATTGCCACATGATGTTCTCAAGGGTGGTGCTGAAGAGTTTTGGTAAAATGGTATCACCCTGCCGAACCACTCTTTGACACTGATGATCACTTCTTTGTAGAATGGCGAGATCCTGGTGGTGAATCCGTAATACAGTTCACGAAGGTTCTTGATGTATTGGGTTTGAATTCCCTGTTTGGCTAGGGCTTAGATGACCACTTCAGTCTCCACAGAATCAAAGGCATTCTTTAAATCAATGAATGTGAGACAGAGTGGCATCCTGAACTCCCTACAAACATAAGTGAGCTTGGTTACAGTGTGGATATGGTCGATTGTGCTGAATCCAAAGAACTTCCAGTTCGGGCACATCTCTTCAACTCCACCTTTCTCCCTGTATTAACATATCCCTCAGATACCTGGGCCCTATGAAAGCAGGAGAATGCTATTCGGGTTTCCCAAAGAGGAATTGAAAGAGCTATGCTTGGAATATCACGTCTCACTCAAGTGAAAGAAGGAATCCGGAGCTCCAAACTCCATCGCTGTTCCAGAGTCAGGGAGGCTGTCTCATTTGCCAAGGCATCGAAAATCAGATGGGCTGGACATGTAATGCAATTTGTAGATAACCTCTGGACTAGAGCCATTACTAACTGGATCCCACGGGATGTCAAAAGATCACGTGGCCGCCCACCTACAAGATGGTCAGACTTCTTCGCCAAGACCCTGAACGAACAGTTTGAGGCTCTGTATTCCTGAAACAACCAGATGTCATTGGGCTACACTGGCACATGATAGGGTCAAATGAAAATATTACTGGTGCCCGCTCACAAATCAAAGAAAACGGGATGCCAAGTGATCAAGTGATTAACATAGTTATGCACATCTCTTTTTCAATAAAAATTTTGTATTCTTGGGACAGATACCTGTCTTCTTCACTGTCACTGTCTTCCCGTTTATCATCGATTTGCTTCTGTGGACACCAGTAACATCTCCATATGTCCTGCCTCATGCTAGAAGAGCCCAAGAGCACCTGCCTCCTCCAGGAACATAAAGAGCCTCAAACCATTCCATAGGTGATGGGAATGAGGTGTATAATTGTTACTGGTGTTTGGCATATCAAATACAACATGGGTAGCTTGCCAGGCTCTGCCGTGCAGGTGGCATATTCTTGTAGTCACTTATAAATCCAGCATTTATTGCTAAACCGTGCTGCTGTAGCGGCTGCGCGATCCGGGCTGTAATAGGCTGGTCTGCTGGGTGGAGCTCTGAAGAGAGGGAAGTCCGGATGTGGAAAATGAAGGCCCTCATGGAGTGGGGGGGTCATCTGGCTTGTTGTGAGGCTCTGCTGGGGTGGTGGGACAGGGTTAGATGCCTCCATCCCTCCCAGGTGCCTCGTGGAGTGGATGGGCACAGGGAGAGCCAGTAGCAGCTCTGCCCCATGACTCTGAGTCTCTCGGGACAGACACCTAAGAATTATATAATCGGTGTAATTGTATTGTTTATTTATTTTACTTTTCATGACCTTACAGTGGCTCTGTGTTCAGAGGTGACTCCTGGAAATCCTCCAGGGACCATATCCAGGGATTGAAATGGGATCAGTTGCATGCAAGACAAATCTCCTTCTGCACTAGCACTTACGCCCACTTGCAAGAATTTTGATTTTCCTCAGAACTGTTTCCTAACATTTATGTTCAGATAACGTCTTTCATATTTTTCTTGTTAGGGTAGGGAGGTTGCTTCACCTTATAGTGTTGTGTAGGGTAGCCCAAAATAACACTTCAAGGTTCTTGAGGACCATTTGGTGCTGGGAGTAAAACCCTGGGCCTAATCCATACGGGTCTTCCCTGGGGTGTCATCCCTGGCCCCAGATAATGCTTTGACATTTGAGTTCTCCCTTTTTAGTTTCTAAATCATAACTTTTCTAAGAAGTATTTCTAAGCTTTGCTAGCACAAATTAACTTTCTTTTTGGGTGGGGGATGTGTGGTAAAGGTGTCCAGTGCTTAATCCTGTGCACAGGGCTTGCTCAGGGATAATCAGGGTTCACTTCTCGCTCTGTTATCAGGATCCCTCCTGCTTGTGTTGGGGCCTTCTTTCTGGCATTTTCCTGGTCTGAGTCAGAATCAGTTCTTCAGTTGGCACTGAAAAATCATTTGATATAACATGAACTTTGGTGACTTTTTGGAAAATGTATTTAGTGCTTATGAACTTTAGTTTATTCATCTGTAAAAGTACGCTGGGGCTGGAGAGACAGTACAGCAGGCCAGAGCTATAGTAGAGAGATGGTACAACAGACAGGTGGCCAACATGGATTTGATGACTGGAACTCTATATGGTCCAAAGAACCTCTGCAAGAGTGATCCCTGAGCTCAGAGCCAGGAGTAAGCATTGAGTTCCATTGGATATGGTCCAAAAGGTAAGCAAACAAAAAAGATCACACTTCAATTCCAATTTACAAGCTTGTTTACTACTCTTCTCACATGTACAGCTCTGGGATATTTTCTTTCTTCCTTCTTCGTCACAAAAGAGAATAGATATTTCAGACTTCACTTGTTACTTGTCTTCCCATTGTTCATCAATTTGCTAGAGTGGGCAGTCACGTCTCCATTCATTGGGAATGAAAGCCATTATTGTTACTGTTTTTGTCATATCGAATACACTATGGGTAGCTTGCCAGGCTCTGCCATGGCTCTGGGTTCACTCAAAGGGGCCATGATAAATATTTATTGAAAGATGAAAAATTTCTAGTTCTTATTTATGTATTTCCTTATTAAAATGCAGTCATACCAAATAACCCTAAAATTAGTTTACCTACTATCCTTAATAATGCTTCCAGCTCTTCCTATGCTAAATGATCCTTACTTTCTGTTAATTCACAGATGATGCATCGAATTCCTAATGTGTTCTCAATTTTCCTCCTTTCCATTTCTTTTTATATAGTAAAGTGATCATATATAATTATAGAATACAACATGAATATATATATATATGTATAGTCATTATATAAGTACATTTCTGGCTTGTTGGTTCTTATTATACATATAATATATATTCTAATAGGCATGAACAGTAAAAATTATTTTACAGTAATAGGTTTCTTTCATTACTAAGTCTTCTTTTTAAAAAATGAACAAAATAATAAAGAAACCCTATTAAAAGGAAAATACATTCTTTAAATTCTAACTCTTAGAAATCAATAAGAAAAGATGAACAATACAGTAGCTAAAATGACAAAAGTCATGACAAGCAAAAGATATAAAAGAGCCAATGCAGCAAGAAGCTGATTAAATTCAAGATTTAGTATAGCTTAAATAACAGAGGGAAAAGTTTAAAATGTGCATATGAATTTAGTAAAGATAAAATATTTAATAGTACTTAGCATGTTAGGAGTGTGGATCTTGGTAGACAAACACCAGAGTCTACATTCCCTTTGCTTGGTTGGTAAACACCTCGGACCTGGACCCTTCCTGGTTCTTTACTGTCCTTCTTGCATGTTCCAGCTGCAAGATAACTCACAAATTTGTCTACTTGTCGCTTGTCCCTTGTCTTCCGTTGTTCATCTATTTGCTCGGCGGGCATCAGTAGCTTCTCCATTCATTGCTTCTGTTTTTGGCATATTGAATACATCGTGCATAGCTTGCCAGGCTCTGCTGTGGCTCTAGGTTCATCCCAGGGGGCCAGTCTTTTTCTACTAAGATATAGGAATGTTGCTTTTCACATAGGATTTTTCCTCCTGTCAAATCATGTTTCAATTTAAATTGTTAGTACTTGCATCCTTTGTGTTAAATTATTTAATATGGTTCCATGGGGCTATTCAACTCCTTTCTATAGATGATATTTGTGAGTTTCCCATGTCTTCCCATACAGGCTATTGCTATTTGCATACAGCCCATACTGTCATTGCTCATTGGATTTTAACCATCTCTAATTTAGGACTCAATATTTTAACCATCTCTAATTTAGATCTCAATACTCCTAAAGATCATAACTATTCATGCCTCAATTCTGTAACCTTTCATCTGAAAAAAACTTCCTAGAAATGTAATGGGTACTTAATAATTTGTATACTGTTAATAGTTATTTATTTTGACAAACACTTTTGATTATTCATAGACTTATTGCAAATATCCCAATTGGGACTGAACATCGGACTATTCAGGATATTCTTCCGCCCAAAAACTTCCTCCCATAATTTCAATAGTCTGTCAAATGTTAATAGTGTGGACAATCAATTAGTTATCACATCTGATTGATTAAATAAAAATAATAAGCAAACTTGAAATGGATGATTGTAAATACCCATCTATATTCAACAGCAATTTTTATTATTTTAAAAAATTATGATACTACTGTGAGATATATGATTACAAAACTGTTCATGACTGGATTTCAGTCAGTGTTCCAACACCCATCCCTTCCACCAGTGCACATCTCTCACCATCAATGCCTCCATATTCTCTCACCACTCCCCAGATGCCTCTATGGCAGTCACTTTTCCTCTTCTCTCTCTCTCTCTCTTCATATGCATTGTGGCTTGTAATACATATATTTATGGGTTTATCATGCTGTATTCAATGTTTGCTTCTAGTCTGGTGTTACTGTTTCCAACAATTATTAGCACACTGGTTCCTTTACTATCTTACTTAACCTCCCACACATTTGTGGTAGATTCTAACAACTGACAAGTACTCCTAGTCCATGTTTTGCCTGACCTTGCATATTAGTTTAATGCTATTTTTATATTCTTCAAATGAATGCAGTCATTCAATATTTGTCCTTTTCCTTCTGACTAATTCACTCATCATGTTATTCGCCATCTCCATTCATTTTTAGGCAAATTTCATGACTTTGATTTTCCTAACAGCTGCAGAGTATTCCATTGTGTAGATGTACCATAGTATTTTCATCCAGTTATCTGTTCTCAGGCAACCAGGTTGTTTCTATTTTCCTGCTATTCTGAGTAGTGCTGTAATGAATGTAAGTGCAAATGGTATTTTTGCTGTTTTTGGGCTCCCAGAGTATACTCCCAGGAATGGTATAACAACAAATTTTAAAGACTTATTTATAAAAGTAGGAAGTTTGGTAGTAGAATCCTGAGCCTGAATTAGGTCTACAATGGGCATTGAAAACAGAAAGTCTCTTTTACACATACATATTTTTATTGGATCATCTAGAGATAGACCATTCCAAAGTTGTTAATGGCTGAGTTTCTACCATACAGTGTCCCCAACACTCATCTCCCCAACAATTCACATTCCCCAGCAACAATGTCCTGTTTCCCTTCCTTTACCCCACATTCCCACAGCTGTCACTGTGGCAGACATATTTATTTTTCTCTCTGTCTCTGTTTCTCTCCACTTTCTTCTTTTTTGTGTATTGTGGTTTGCAATACGGTTGTCCTGTTATCTACATTCAACACTCACTTCTAGTCTAGCATTCCACTTCCAACTTTTATTGCCATCCTTGTCCCTTCTAATCAATCCTACCTCAATTCGTACCACATTACATTGTGGACTTTTGATAAATTCTAACCATTAACAAGTGCTCATGGCCTCTGTTCCCCTAGCCTTAGTATATTATGAATTTTCATTCCACATATTATTTTAATATTTCACAAATAAATACAGTCATTCTATACGTCTCCTTCTTGTTCTGACTCATTTCACTCAGCATAGTACTGTCCATATCCAACCATTTATGACCTTAAGATTTCATTATTTTGAATGGCATGGAGTATTCAATTGTGTAGAAGCCTCATATGGTTTCTTCATCAATTATTCTGATCTCAGCCACTAAGATTGTTCTAGATTCTGAAATTGATTCTGATTAATGTAAGATAGTTCTGCAATGAGCGCCGAATTGCAGATGGTGTTTCTGCTGTCCCAGAGATATATTCTTAGAATTAGTATTTGCATCAAATGGGGCGGCTCAAATTTTTCTGGGTTTTGGAGGGATGTCCATATTGTTCAAAAACTGAACAGTCCAGCATTCCCTACCAGCAGTGGATGAGAGTCCTTTCTTACCACATCCACACCAGCACTGGTTTTCTTGCTCTTTTGGATGGCCTTCAGTCTCTCTGGTGTGGGACGATATCTCATTGTTGTTTGATTGCATTTCCTAATGATTAGAATGAAGAGCATTTTTTCATATGCCTTTTGGTCTTTGAATTTCTTCTTTGAGGGAAGTCTTTCTTCATTTATTCTCCCCATTTTTGATGGGTTGGATGTTTTTCCTGTAAGTTCTAATGCCTAGTATGTCTTTGTCTTTGATATTAACCTCTTATAAAATTGATGTTGGTGAATAATTTTTTTACCATTCCAATCACTGTCTTTGTATCTTGGTCACTTTTTCTTTTCAGGCAGAACCTTCTCAGTTTCATGTGGCCAT